>JARJLF010003583.1:0-14973 GCA_029378395.1 Mycena leptocephala | reverse complement strand
AAAACATCTGACATGCCCATCGCTCTATCGCTCCCAGCGATGAAGTTAATATGTTCAGCCATTTCCAGAGTAGATACGGTCTTTCAGTGGACGGGGTGATCAGTGGAAGCTTTATGAGAATTTCTGCCTAAAGATACGAAGAATTCTGCGAGTCCTGATCAATCTGTCAACGGGCTGTTATGATCAGATAGGTTGGCACAGCAATGTTTCGGCGACTTCCTGGTAAACACGCATCTCTGTCCAAAATTATGCCACATCAAATTCATTGACTAAATATGGCCTAAATCTTGCGCAGAAAACCGGATGTCCGATGGTCAGGCCATGCACGAATATTGAGCAACAAGATGAACGCGAACAAATGCTATTTATCAACATCTTTCGTCAGTGTCGTAAGATGGGTGTTGCATAGCCTCGAGGCCTTCGTGAGATGGACAGCCTCGAGGCCTTTCACACATCCTTCCTTGCCTTCGACCTCCGCCATGTCTGCCAGTGGCACGAATGCCAAAGCCCATCCCCAATGAGAAGAAGGGAGGCACAACATTGCAGCCACTCAAATCCTCCTTCACGCTCTGACTGGCTTTCGCACTGCATCCATATAGCGAAAATACTCAAGAGGCTGCTGACCTCGTCCTGTAAGCTATGTGAAAGGTGCCATAGGAACAGTTGTCATCCTGTTGGAGACAGTTGAGGTCTGCAAATCAGTCTTCCACAAATACATCGCTAACGTGGTGCAACAGAAAGTCAAACAGAATCGAGAAGATCTGCAGGAGCTATGTGAAAATACTACGAGGATTGCAGTTTACCTTGGCGAGCAGTTGGCATCTCATCAGAATACTACTGCCATAAGGCTGAAGGATATGTGTGAGGAACTCGAGCGGTAATTGCTTTGCACTCGTTTGCATTGCGGTCTTTTTGTTCATTTTGTTCTTGTTCGTCCAGTGATTTGCAAGGGGTGATTGTTGTGATCAGAAAATTACAGGGATCCCGAGGGCTCGGTAGCCAGGTGAAGGAATTCTTCAGGGCACACAATATCACGGATAAAATCACTGGATATCAGAGGAGCATTCAAGCGAAATGTGAAACCCTCAAGGTGAGGAAATAAATTCTTGCAGAATTTATTGAGACCATAGTTGACATCCATCGTGGACATTGATTTCAAAGTGGCGGAGATTCAGAAAGAAATTCTTGATATGCAGGCGAAAGTCCATGATATGAAGTCTCAAGTACATGAGATTCATGCAGCTGTGATATCTTCCAGTAATACTCCTTTATCCTGTTTAAAAAAACAATAACTGACCATATCTTTCAGATTTTTCTTCTCCGCAACCACATCAAAGTACCAGCAACTGTCCTCCACCTTCAAGAAACTTCCTTGGCAGACAGATAATCCTGGATAAAATGCATCAATATTTCAATCAGGACTTGGGAAAACAGCATATTTATGTGCTCTATGGACTAGGTGGTGCAGGAAAGACAGAGATTGCTTTGAAGTTCATTGAAGAAGCCTCCCAGTGAGTTCAAACTTATTTAATGCACCCAAGGATTCTGATTCTGATTTGGTGTAGCTTTACTGACCAGGTTTTTGTGGATGCAAGCACAACTGAAACAATTGACATGAGTCTGAAAGCCATAGCTACAACAAGGCAAATCGAGGACTCATCACAAGATGCATTGAAGTGGTTTACTGCCAAGCAGGAACCCTGGTTGCTGTTCTTTGACAATGCAGATGATCCTAAAATTGATCTGAACAAATTCTTGCCCAAATGCAATCGCGGAAACATTGTTATTACTTCCCGAAACCCAGGGCTCCGTGGTTATGGGCAGCATTCTCAGGTGTCTGATATGAATGAAACAGAGGCTGTAGATCTACTGCTCAAGTGTGCATCTCAAGATACCTCATCGGCCAATGAACAGATTGCAGCAGAGATTGTCAAGGTATATGATCCATTCATTTATCTATTCCATCTAACTGTGCCCTTGCCAAGGCACTGTCATATTTTCCTCTCGCAATTGTGCAGGCTGGAGCATTCATCTTGGAAAGTGGGGCCCTTGACACTTATTTGGAACTTTTTAGAAAGAATCGAGTTCAACTGCTGAGTAAAAAGCCTGCTCAGACTCATGATGATTATTCCTGGACAGTTTACACAACCTGGACAATGAGTTTTGACAAGCTCACAGAGCCAGCTGCCATGTTCTTGCAGCTCTGCTCCTTCCTCCATCGAGAGGGAATATCAGAGGAGATATTCAGCTGGGGTGTAACATATGGATTCCCATCATGGGGCCCATCCCAGGAGGAGTTGCAGAAACCATTGGAATTCCTCTCCTATTTGTTGACACCTACTGGGGAATGGGACACCCTCTCCTTCTTGAAACTCACAAATGAAATCAAAGCATATTCTCTGATAAGCTTTGATCCCGAGAGAAAGGTATTTTCCATCCATCCACTGGTACATGCCTGGGGCAGAACCATAATTGCCAATCCAGAATTGTACCATTCTATCATGGGGTCTATACTGGGCATGGCTATATCTGGAATCCCAGAGGTGGATATGAAGCTTGCAAGTCTCAGATTACTTCCACATGTTGAATCGGTCTTGCTGGTGAACAGAGAATTCAGTCCAGATTTTAGGTCAGAGTATGGATGGGTATGTGATGAAGTAGGAAGGTACACAGAAGCGGAGGACCTGCGGATGGCAGTGCTCGATAAAGAGCAACAACTTCTGGGGGACAGCCATCCGGACACCCTGCTTGCCATGAATAATCTGGCAGTTACCTACTGGAAGGTCAAAGAATTGATGAAGGCAGAAGCACTCCAGGTTGTTGTCCTAGAGAAACGAAAACAGCTTCTGGGTGACAATCATCGAGACACCCTGCGTGCCATGGGTAATCTCGCAGCTACCTATGGGCAGCTCAAAGAGTTCACGAAGGCAGAAAAACTTCAGGTTGTTGTGCTAGAGAAACGAACACAGCTTCTGGGTGATGATCATCCAGATACCCTGCTTGCCATGGGTCATCTGGCAGCTACGTACAGGCAACTCAAAGAATTCATGAATGCAGAAGAACTTGAGGTTGTGGTGTTGGAGAAACGGAAACAGTTTCTTGGCGATGATCACCCAGACACCTTGCATGCCATGGGGAATATGGCAGGGACCTACAACAACCTCAAACAGTTCAGGAAGGCAGAAGAACTTGAGCTTATTGTGCTAGAGAAACGAAAACAGCTTCTGGGTGATGATCATCCAGACACCCTGCTTGCCATGGGTAATCTAGCATGTACCTACGGGCAGCTCAAAGAGTTCACAAAGGCAGAAGAACTTGAGGTTGTTGTGCTGGAGAAACGAAAACAGCTGCTGGGTGATGATCACCCAGACACCCTGCATTCCATGGGTAATCTGGCAGCTACCTACCACAACTCCAAACAGTTCACGAAGGTGGAAGAACTTGAGGTTGTTGTGCTGGAAAAATGGAAACAGATTCTGGGCCATGATCATCCAGCCACCCTGCTTGCCATGGATAATCTAGCAGATACCTACAGGCAGCTCCAAGAGTTCAAGAAAGCAGAAGAACTCGAGATTGTTGTGTTGGAGAAACGAAAACAGCTTCTGGGTGATGGTCATCCAGACACCCTTTGGGCCATGGATAATCTGGCAGCAACCTACCACAAACTGAAAGAGTTCACAAAGGCAGAAGAACTGGATGTTGTTGTGTTGGAGAAACGGAGGCAGCATCTTGGTGATGATCATCCCAACACCCTCCTTGCCATGAAGAATCTGGCAGGGACATATGGGCGAGTCAAGAAGTTCAACAAGGCAAGAGAACTTCAGGTTGTTGTGCTGGAGAAACGAAAACAGTTTCTGGGTGATAATCATCCAGACACCCTGCATGCCATGGCTACTCTGGCTGTAACATACCGGAAGCTCAAAGAGTTCACGAAGGCAGAAGAGCTTGAAGTTGTTGTCCTAGAGCAACGACAACAGGCTCTGGGCGATGATCATCCAGATGCCCTCCGTGCCATGAGTAATCTGGCCGCAACCTATCGCAGTCTCAACAAAAAGAAAAAGGCAATGGAGCTAGAGCAACTTGTCAAAAAGAATGAGTAGTTGTTGTATTTCGCAGTACTTCTTTTGCTTGTCCCATACAATATTTATATTCAGTAATGAAAGTGAAATATGTGTGCTTATTTGCGCCAAATGTACGGGGAGTCCGGATAAAAGGTGCAATTGCATTCCACTCATGCACAGAGACTGGTCAAAATCATCCTCCGAAATAACTACATCGCGCTGCTATGAAGCAGATTACACGGATGAACGGGGTTCGACTTCCCAACGGTGCATGATCTCGGACAGAGACATTTTTTTTGAAGAAAAATATTCTCTTCCCTCGGTTATAACAAACCAACAACTCGCACTTGTGGAGGAGAAAAACGGAGGGTAGAAGCACCAGTGGTGTGTGGTACATACACTGCCTGGATACGGTCGGCATTAGTAAAACACTGCGATGGTGAGTCGAGGTTCGACTCCCACTAGTCCATGGCCCTTTCCTGAACCTTTTCTTTCTTTCCTTTTTTTTCTTCTGGTTGTTTATTTATTCTTTCTGTCATGATCTACGCCGGAGTGTGACTTCACCAGACCAGAAGTTGAACTTGAGGAGAGGAGCCGGAGTGCAATGATGGGAAGAATGGGCTGCCCGGGTTCGGGCTTTTAATCTGGTTTTTGTGTCTCTTCGTCCACTCCTCTCTCAATTAATTTTTTTTTCGAGGGGTTAATTCGTCAAGGCACGGAGTATCACAGATAAAATCGAGCCACCATGAAATACAAGGGTAATAAGCACTGGTTGTGTATGGATACCCTCCGAAATAATACAACCAATAGTGA
This sequence comes from Mycena leptocephala, assembly GCA_029378395.1. Taxonomy (NCBI): domain Eukaryota; kingdom Fungi; phylum Basidiomycota; class Agaricomycetes; order Agaricales; family Mycenaceae; genus Mycena; species Mycena leptocephala. Next base: position 10,099 of record JARJLF010003583.1, on the reverse strand, counting down.
TTAGGTAGATCATGCAGTGAGAGTCTGTGAGATGCCCCACCGCTTCGGAAGTTGGGATGTAGCTTCTTTTTTTTTTTAAGAATTCTTACCTTATGTTGGAACAAACCAATGACACAGTTGAGGAGAAGAAGCGAGGGTATGAGCACCGGCGGTGTGCAGTACACCCACCGAAACAATCAAATCCCAGGCCTTCATAGCTAGATGGAGCAGCCGGGTTCGACTCCCCGCTGGTGCATGAGTCTGTTATATAAAACTTCTTCTTTCCCGCCGTTAGAACAACAAACCAACTAATCGCATTGATAGGAGATACCAAAGGAGGGTATGAGCATCGGTGGTGTGCGGTACACCTTCTGAAATAATGACCTTTGTGAATACTGGAGTTACATAATAGGACGGGGTTCGACTCCTTGCTGGTGTATGATTGGGACCTGGCCTGTTTTTTTTTGCTTCGCCAGACACAACACATTAATCAATATATTTATTTAATGAAGATACCAAGGGAGGATGCAAGCACTGGTGGTGAATGATACACACATATGATCGGCGGTGGTAAAAAATATTATTAACACGACAGTGAGACGGAGTTCAATTACCACGCTGGTGCATGCGTCGTATAACAACTTCTTTTTTACCTAGTATTTGATGGGTGGTAATAATCAGATTTTTTAAAATGGCCGGAAATTTTTCACCCTCCATCATAGATGCATATGGATGTCCAATCGCTTCGCCGAAATTTAGGTCCCATTTACATATTCATCGAGGGATTCACATTTAATGAGGTTTAAAGAAATGTCTATGAGCGACGGTGGTGTATGGTGCACCCTCCGAAGCAATTTCCTGCCTGCTAGTTCCACGGAGGAACACGGTTCGATTCCCGCTGGTGCATGACTTCGGCGGTAGCTCTTTTTTCAAAAAAAAAAATCTTCCCTTACGTTAGAGCAACAGCCCACAGACTCACATTTAGCGCAGATGCCAGAGGGTATGAGCGCCGGTGGTGTCTGGTGCACCCTCCGACAAAATCATAATATGTTCTATAAGTTACATGGATTAACGGGGTTCGACTCCCCGCCGGTACATGAGTTGCGTAGCTCGGTCTCTTCTGTTAATACATTTATTCTTCCCAGCGTTAGAACAAATCAACGACGCACACTTGGGCAGGAAAGAAAGGAGACAGAAAAGCAGCGGTTGTGGTAGAGCTTCCGAAATAAATGCACGTTGTGTTTTATATGTCACGGAGGAAGGGGGTTCGACTCATGTTTCCTTTCATCGTTGTTTCTTTTTTATTATGATAAAATTCGAATTCTTTTCATTATATCCGGGTCTGTTCTTTCATTACAGTGTACATGCCATGTTAGTACATAAAATTTACTCACTCTCGCCATTCCATTCCATCCCACACCGTCTCCCGATCCCCAAAAATTCCCCATCGCACTAGGAGAATAGCAGAAGCCCCTGTGTAGCACGTTCACATCGCATTGATGAACGTTGAACGTGCCAAGCTGCCGCGATGCATGTCGACTCGGAGCTGCTGAAGGCCGTGGATCGCACAAAAGGGGAAGGGGATTAGATGGCTGAGCTGAGGTGGTGTATAGCACAGATGGACTGCGCCCACCAGGACGAGACGAGCTACAACAGCTTCTTTTAGCGGTCACAGCCATTCTGATTCAACCCCAGATCGCGAGCGTGATGGTGGAGCCGTCGATTTTGGGGAGGAAGTTCTCTGTTGTGCGCGCATTTGTTAGATTAGATTAGAAAGTGTGTTTGATGTGGCTTTGGGGCAGAACGCGAGGAGGCGAAAAAGAGGGATGGTCAAGGAAGCAAAAGACACACCAGTGATGATCGCGACCCTCAACGCCTCCGAGTCGGTGTGCAGTGGCTGCGACATGCCCGCGTCCGCGTCCCGGTAATCCATCCCCGCGTTATCCTAGCCATCTCTTCTTATTCTCGGTGGTCCATCCCCCTCTTCTCTATTCCTCCTTTGGTCTCGAGTGTCGGGTATAGTGTCGGGTGGAGACGCTTGAGCTCGCGTTGCCAATGCAGTCTGGTCGGGGCGTGTCGCCGCATGTGGACAAAGGAAACCAGGCAGCCAGCTGAAGAACCAAGCCCAGAGCTCGACTCTTAGCGTAGAAGAAGCCCAGCGCTCATGCCTGGGCGTGAAAGTGCGAAAGCGAGCGAGCGACGGGGACAGCAAAATGGTCTGATGTCACGATGTGTCAATCCCTGCTGTCATGCTTAGGTGTGGCGGCGCGGGCCGATCAGCCGTTTCGGCTCTTTCCTTGATCTGCTTCCGGTGAGAGTGGAGTTGCAAGATTTCTGGTTTGAGTGCGAGTACTTAAAGGCGAGCAAACAAGATGAGCGTAGCTGGGCTGTTTTGTAGTGATCCTTGTCTTTACAGAGACTCAAGTAAATATAGCTGTCCCTCAGTAACTCAGACCGCTCAGTGCTAAAAGCAGCCGCTGAAGCACAACTGTCGCGCGCCTCTTGTCCTCCTTTGGACTCGGACGCCGCATTCTGTCCCTTCCACCTCGGCTATATTGAGCTCAATTCGTACTCCCCACAGATCTACAGTATTCTCATCCCCATTCATCTACAATTCGCGTTGTCGTTCTGCTCTTGGCACGACGCACGTTGATCATTGAATCAATGCGATGCACGCGAAGGTGCCTGGGATAGGGGCTTTTCCGGAATGCATGTATTTTGCTTTACAGCTCCATCTGGAATCTATTCTGCTGCAGCTCCGGATCCTAGTGCCAGTGCGACACGGGATTTTCTGGGATCGGGAGCAGGTGTGGAATCTACTCCAGGGTGGAATGGAGCGTGGAAGGGAGGGAGTGATTTATTTGAGGAAGGAGGGCAGAGGAGAGAGGATGGTGAAAGTACATTCCGAGTCAATTAACCCCTCGAAACAAAAATTGAGTGAGAGTGGTGGACGCAGAGACACAAACCAGATTAAAAGCCCGAACCCGTCCATTCTTCCCATCATCGCACTCCGGCTCCTCTCCCCAAGTTCAAGTTCTGGTATGGTAAAGTCGCACTCCGAGGTAGATCACAGCAGAGAAAAGAAATAAACAAACAGAAGAAAAAAGGAAAGAAAAGGTTCTGGTCATACTCATGCACCGGGGGGGAGTCGAACCCCGTTCCTCCGTGTAAGATGGCTCATAAGTAGTTCATGGGTGTATTGTTTTGGACTTTTGGAGTACCATACACCACCGGTGCTTGTACCCTCTGTTCTTCTCCTCCACAAGTGCGAGTTGTTGGTTTGTTCTAACCTAAGGAAGAAAATAATTTTCTTTCAAAAACTCACCATGACTGAGATCATGCACCATTGGGGATTCGAACCCCATTCATCCAATCTGCTTCACAGCGGCGCGATGTAATTATTTCGAAGGGTGTATCGCACACCACCGGTGCTTATCTCCCTGTAGTTCACACTTGCTAGATGCAGCAATTTTGACCCAATCCTCCTGTCTCTGCGCATGAGTCGAAATCTTGGACCATGTGCAAAATAGGGTAATACAAATATTCTGGCTCGACAAAAAAAAGTTCTCCGAACATGATTGAAATCAAATATACACTAACCGAACTACATGTAGATTGCACTTTTTATCCGGACTCCCCTTACATTTGGTGAAATACGCACACATTTTGCACTTTCATTGCTGAATATAAATATTGTATGCAACAAAGGAAAGAAGTACTATGAAATGCCACCACTTAGGGTTTTAACAAGTTTCTCGAGCTCCTCCGCCTTTGTCTCTTTGCCGAGACTGCGGTAGGTTAAAGCCAGATTCTGTATGGCAAGCAGGGTGTCAGGATGATTGTCACCCAGAAGCTGTTTCCGTTTTTCTAGCACAACAACCTCAAGTTCTTCCGCCTTCATGAACTCTTTGAGCATCCAGTATGTTACAGCCAGATTAGCCATGCCATGCAGGGTGTCTGGATGATCATCACCCAGAAGCTGTTTTCGTTTCTTCATCACAATAACCTTAAGTTCTTCTGCCTTTGTGAACTGTTTGAGGTCATGGGAGGTAGTGCCAGATTATTCATGGCACGCAGGGTGTCTGGATGATTGTCACCCAGAAGCTGTTTCCGTTTTTTCAGCACAACAACCTCAAGTTCTTCTGCTTTCGTTAACTTTTCGAGATGCCCATAGGTCACTGCCAGATTAGCCATGGTAAGCAGGGTGTCTGGATGATCATCACCCAGAAGCTGTTTTCGTTTCTCCAACACAACAACCTCAAGTTCTTCTGCCTTTGTGAACTCTTTGAGCTGCCTGTATGTCACGCAGATTACCCATGGCGCAGGGTGTCTGGATGATTGTCACCCAGAAGCTGTTTTCGTTTCTCCAGCACAGCAACCTCAAGTTCTTCTGCCTTTTGAACTGTTTGAGGTTGCTGTAGGTATGGCCAGATTGCCCATGGCAAGCAGGGTGTGTGGGTGATCATCACCCAGAAGCTGTTTTCGTTTCTCTAGCACAACACCCTGGAGTGCTTCTGCCTTTGTCAATTCTTGAGCTTCCAGTATGTTAGAGCCAGCTCATTCATGGCACGCAGGGTGTCTGGATGATCATCACCCCGAAGCTGTTTTTGTTTCTCTAGCACTGCCATCTGCAGGTTCTCAGCTTCTGTGTGCTTTTCAGCTCTATAAAATACCAGTGCATACTCAGTTCTGAAATCAGGACTGAATGCTCTGTTCACCCTAAGACTGATTCAACATGTGGAAGTAATCTAGACTCGCAAGTTTTATATCCACCTCTGGGATTTCAGAAATAGCCATGCCTAGTATAGCTCCCATGATAGAATGATATGATTCTGGATCATAATTATGGTTCTACCCCAGGCATGTACCAGTGGATGGATGGAAAACACCTTTCTCTCTGGATCAAAGCATTAGAGAATATGCTTGATCTCATTTGTGAGTCTCAAAAGGGAGAATGTCCCATTCCCCAGTAGGCGTCAACAAATGAGAGAGGAATTCGAGTGGTTTTTGTAACTCTCTCTTGGATGGACCCCATGATGGAAATCTTATGTTGCAGCCCTGCTGAATATCTCCTCGATATTCCTTCTCGATGGAGGAAGGAGCAGAGCTGCAAGAACATGGCAGCTGGTTCTGTGAGCTTATCAAAGCTCATTTTCCAGGTTGTGTAAACTGTCCAGGAATAGTCATCATGAGTCTGAGCAGGCTTTCACTCAGTAGTTGAGCTCGATTTTCATATAAAGTTCCAAATATGTGTCAAGGGCCCCACTCTCCAAGATGGATGCTCCAGCCTGAACAATTGCAAGAGGAAATATGACAGTGCCTTTGCAAGGCAGGTTAGATAGAATAAATGAGTGAATAGATCACATGCCTTGACAATCTCTGCTGCAATCTGCTCATTTGCCAATGAGGTATCTTGAGACGCACACTTGAGCAGTAATTCTACAGCTCTGTTTCATTCATATCAGACACTTGAGAATGCTGCCCATAACCACGGAGCCCTGGGTTCGGGAAGTAATGACAATGTTTCCATGATTGCATTTGGGCAAAACTTGTTCAGATTGATTTAGGATCATCTGCATTGTCAAAGAACAGCAACCAGGGTTCCTGTTTGGCAGCGAACCATTCAATGCATCCTGTGATGAGTCCCCATTTTCCTTGTTGTAGCTATAGTTTTCAGACCTATGTCAATTGTTTCAGTTGTGCTTGCATCCAGAAAAAACCGATTAGTGAAACTTCACTAATTACAATCAGAATCCATGTGTGCTGTTTATGAAGGAAATTGAACTCACTGCGAGGATTCTGCAATGAACTTCAAGGAAATCTGTGTCTTTCCTGCACCACCCAGTCCATAAAGCACATAATTGTTGTTTTCCCAAGTCTTGATTGAAATATTGAACCATTTTGTCCAGGATTATCTGTCTTCCAAGGAAGTTTCTTGAGGGAGGAGGACAGTTGCTGGTATTTTGACTTGCTTGGACAGAAGGGAAATCGGAAAACCATGTTGAGCTATATTTTATGAAAAAACCAGGATAAAGGAGGATTACTGGAAGATATCACAGCTGCATGAATCTCATATACTTGAGTCCTCATATCAACAATTGCTGTCTGAATCTCCGCAACTTTGAAATCAATGTCAACAATGGATGTTAACTATGATCTGTGTCAATAAATTCAGGGCATGAAGAATTTAATCCTCTACCTCGAGGCTTTCACATTTCGCTTCAATGCTCCTCTGATATCCAGTGATTTATCTGTGATACTGTGTGCCTTGAAGAATTCTTTGACCTGGCCACCGAGCCCTCGGGATCCCTGTAATTTTGTGATGACAACAATCACCCCTCGCAAATCACTGTCCAAACAAAGTGAATAAAAGATCACAATGCAGGACAGCAATTACCGCTCGAGCTCCTCACACATATCGTTCAGCCTTATGGCAGTAGTATTCTGATGAGATGCCAACTGCTCGCCAAGGTAAACTGCAAATCTCGTAGTATTTTCACATAGCTCCTGCAGATCTTCTCGATTCTGTTTGACTCTCTGTTGCAGTATGTTAGGCATGTATTCCAGGGGAAGTTTCATTCACAGACCTCCACTGTCTCCAACAATATAACAATTGTTCCTACAGCACCCTTCACATAGCTTACAGGGACGAGGTCCGCAGCTTCTTTAAGTATTTTCGCTACGTGGATGCAGTGTGAAAGCCAGTCAGAGCGTGAAGAGGAGGATTTGAGGGCTGCAATGTTGTGCCTCCCTTCTTTTTATTGGGGATGGAGGTTTTGGCATTCGTGCCGCTGGCGGACATGGCGGAGGTCGATGGGAAGGAAGGATGTGTCGAAGGCCTCGAGGCTGTGTGATACCCATCTTACGAAGGCCTCGAGGCTATGCGACACCCCATCTTACGACACTTATGAAAGATGTTGATAGATACCATTTTGTTCGCACCGCTGTGCATTTTGTTGCTCAATATTCGTGCATGGCCTGACCATCGGACATCCGATTTTCTGCCCAAGATTTAGGCCATATTAGTCAATGAATCTGGTGTGGCTTAATTTTGGATAGAGATGCGTGTCTACCAGGAAGTCGCCGAAACATTGCTGTGCCAACCTGTCTGATCATAACAGCCTGTTGACAGATTGATCAGGACTCGCAGAATTCTTCGCGTTTTTAGGCAGAAATTCGCGTAACGCTTGTAATGATCACCCATTGCATGCTCTGAAAGACCATAATTCTTGATTCATTCCAGAAATGTGTGAATATATATTGGCTTCATCACTGAGAGCGATGATGTGATAGACATGTGTACTCGGATGTTTTAGTTAATCTCAAGGCCGTTCCGAGTCGGAAAGCAAATACCTGAAGAGAACGCCGTGGGACGGAGCCCATTGCAAACCACCGAATTTCGACTGGACCCAATTCCATTCACAGATTCTACCTGTGTCTGGCTCTGAGTCGTAAGCTATACGGAAGCCAGCGAGATTAATTGGGAGGTTGATCATTGTTCAGGGACGGACTGTACAACGTCAACATGTTTCGAGTCAGATGCAATCAGTAGGTAAATAACATATATATGATTTTATAATTCCGAGCCATGAGAAAATATGCCGTCAGCGGCAACGGCAGCTCGCGCTTCGACTGAATGCGGTTGATTTCAGTCTGTGATAGCAATGGTATACAGATACTCTTGTTCTGCGTGTGCTTTCCACAAAAAGGAATGGGTTTGCACCTGAGGGGAATCAAACCTCTTCCACTGTTAATTGGTTACCTTCTGGTAAGCAGGATCTATTACATCGGTGGGTGTACCATTCACCACTGGTGCTCATGCATCTCCCTTTGACCTTCGTGAGCACCTCGTTGAGTTTCTTCCAACAAAGAAAAGAGGAAGCTGATGCACCGGCTGGGAATGGAACCCCAGCTCGCCATTATAATTTGCAGATCTTCTGGTTATCAGGCCGGCGGGTGTACATACCGTACATGCCAAGTGCTGCCCACCCTGGACTTCAGCCTTGTCCCCCAAAAAATTCCCATCGTCAGAGAAAAAGAAATAGCACCAGCGGGGAGTCGAACCCAGCTCGCCGTTATAATTTGCACATCTTCTGACCTATAATTATGTTGGTGGGTGTACCCTACACCACTGGTGCTCATACAAGCTGCTAAACACCTCGTTTACACCTCTTCAGTTAAAGGGTTGTTATGGTGTAATGCACCAGCCAGAAATAGAACCCCTCGTCGCGTTGTAATGTACTTTCGGCAATGGCAGTCACTGAGACAGCGGGTGTTCTATACATTGCTTGTTCCCTCAGTTTAGAGTTCATTTCGGCGAGGGGAAAAGCAAAAAGCAGCGGGACCCTATCATCCACCAGCGGGGGGTCAAACCCTGTTGGGCCGCTAATATACTACAATTGATACTGTGCACTGTGAAATATATAGCACCGGTGCTCCTTTCCTCCTTCAAGTCCTCCAATCTCCCGAGGTATGAATACCAACATACTCTCCTAGTTGCGGCGACACAGAAATTTGGTGCGCTCCCCGTGCTGAAATTTGGGAGCTGCTTTCGGAACACCAGAATGTTCAAGAAAGCGAACATTGCTGGTCGGGATGCACCAGCAGGGATTCGAACCCAGTCCACCATTTTGTGACACGAGAACAGATGTAAATTTCATCGGTCGACGGTGAGCATCCCGTACACCACCAGTGCTCTTGTTGCCTCTGTTTTTCACCGTGCTACCTAGCTATGAACCCTTCTTGACCTTGATGTGTGTGCCACGAAATTTCGCCCCAACTTGGAGTCTTGGACCTGATCCTTGTTCCCTTGCTGAAGTCAAGCTGAAGTTGAATTGCAGTACCGGGAAGGAAAGTAAAGGAAAAAATTGCGAACAAGATCAGAAGCCGAATAACCGATCAACAACTTTGGAACAACTTAAGAAATGGACCGGAGTCCCCGGACTACTCGGCCCGCTTGATGTGCTCGCAACTTCACTGCGTCATCTTCCTCTTTTCCGCTTTGACTTTGGTATGCACTGCGCCAACACTGCACTCACAATCCCCGCAAATCCCCATGGCTCTCGATGATAAGCCACCCATATGTGCATGCATCTTCAAACATTCCGTGCGAGTCTCCTCCGCTCTCTGCAGACTCTGCTACGTTGCGCTCCCCATACAACCGCCTCTCTCGCCCGACTCCGGCAGTCCTGCTCATCTTCACAGTCACTGTGTCCGAAATGCAAAAGCTTTCCCGGGTTAGCTCCTAATTCCAAGCCCAATTGCACTCGAGGCTGCAAGATGTCTATCTGCCTCAAGAACTCGACGCACCGCACCATCTGCCACATCCGTACAATGCGGTAACGCGCGGTCTAGCTTTCCGGCCACTCTGCCACCATGCTTTGAGATAGGGCACGGGCTGCCGCTGCAGTACAGTTGGGCGTTACGGTCTGTATTATCGCAGGTGCGACCTCCTTTCTCTCTGTCATCTCACGTCTTGGAATGTACTGTACTGATGCGTGAAAAGAACTCCCGACCCAACATCGACGGATCGGCGATGATGCTCGCGCACCAGTTGCGGCACCTCGACGATATAGACGTGTGCGTGGTGCTTTTAGGGCCGTTGGATGGTGTGGTTCCTCCTCCCTCCCTTTATTTACCCTCATGCCCACTATCTTTAGTAGAGGGTTATTGGGTGGCCCTATCAGCGTTTTTCTGAAGAATTGATGCGTGCTTTGTTATTTTTCTGCAATGGGGATATATTACTTTAAATGGCCTTCAAAAAAGGTATTTATAGTACTTTCTCTCATGTCTTTTGATCGCATCTTGATCTCATCATCCCTCCATGTGCGCGCCCTTGCCTTCATCGCCTCTCTTGTCCTCTTGGCTCATATCTCTCTCGGTCGACGGTGTTCTGTGCTCAACTGTGTTCCGCTCCTCTTCGCCTGTGACTACTATCTCCAGGTACTTTGTGTCTGCATTGACACCTGGACGCTCTCGTAACGGATTTTATTCCATCACGCTCGTCGCTGCTGGTGGGGATAATCGTCGTTCTGCGCTGCGCTGTTGCTTACGAAGGTCCCGATATTGTTCTTGGGCTGGACTGGAAGGCTTCCATACGGGAATTGCTTGTATCGCTGGG
>JARJLF010003582.1:0-14994 GCA_029378395.1 Mycena leptocephala | reverse complement strand
GCCTGCATACAAAGGTCAAGTGCACGGGTAGATTGCCCGTCCAGAGGTGGGCCCGGCCTCGCCTATAAGCCAGGAGTATTCCCATGACACGTCGATCTGAACCTCGTGATGCTTCGAGCTTTGTGGACGACTTCGATTATCCAGTGTGGATTGAAAGACTCCTCTGCAAGAGACTGTTCAGTTTCCAGAGCTGCCAATTGAAGATCAATATCATTCGTTTTCTGGGCCAAAGTAAATGCCCATTTGTTGAATTCTGCGGCCTTGGAGATGTTCCAGTATCTCTCGCGGTATAATGACGTGCAACGGCGTTGTAGAAATTTACACCTATCATTGCAGCCATTAGAGCAAAGTCAGTTGACAGGAGGAAAAAGTTCACCTTGCCGGACAGGTGCACTTCCAGCATCGAAGTACTGAACTCCCTCTTCGATCCAACTCTCGGGATCCGGCACCAAGTAATCAAATGAATTCCGAAGGATTCTGCCCTGTATCTCCATCGTAACGCTGCATCATCGTTTCTTCGATCAAACGAGGAAGTCTCCGAAAAGTGGACTGCCCCTTCAGCATTGCTGAGAAATTCCAGTGTATGATGCTCTCTCCCATTTCGATACACGCAGATTTTCCCTCTGTCAATAAACCGCCAGGATGAGCTGGTTGATATTTCCAAGGTGGCTAACCAGGTCTGGGGCAAGATTTCCAGATGGGAGGTCATGCTTAGACCTCCAAACCTCAAGCAAGTCTTGGAAATATGTCCGAAGGGGTCTCGCCAAGGCGGCGGCGGGTGGATAAGCCCGTCTGATGTATTCGCGAACCGGGGTTAATGCTTTTAGGCGTCCTTTGACATCCAAGTATGCCAGCGACGTGCCAATCAACACTGATTGACACTGACGAGCATTAGGAATTGGCACCTTGCCTGCGATGATGTCCTCAGGCGTAATTCCGTCCGGGAGGAGTGAAAGGAGGGATATGAGATTTTTGGCATCTGTAGATGAAGAAATGCGTGGACTTCGGAGCGACAGGGTGATGGAATTCTCGAGATTGGACCGTTTGTCATGTCCCTCTGAGAGAAGCGCAGTGTTTTCCCTCTCCCACCGAGCTAAGGTACTCGAATATCCTTCGACTGAGGCTACGTTGGCCATCAGACTGACAGCCAGAGGAAGACTGCCTGAGAGATCTAGCAGGTCATCAAGAGCCGACTTTTCTTCATTCCCAGGTTCATCAGCAACTTCAACAAATATTTGCCGCGAGGCAGAAGGAGAGAGAGGCTCCAAGGGAGCTGGGAATGGTCGATTCCATTTCACTTTCCCAGGCCTTTCGGCTCCTCGCATGGTAACCTAGTAATAGATCAGCATTGACCGAAAGAAGGTAATGGGTGACTCACCAGCAACGCAAGGCTCGTAATGTCAGCCAATAAGGACAAAAAATCTTCCACTTGTCCCCGGGATTCTACGGGTTCCCATGGTGTCTCAAAGTTGTCAAGCACAACGAGGCATGGCCCACGCTGTGCAAGGTGCTGTAGAATCCTCTTCGAGAGTAGATTTGACGGCTCCAACCCCAAATGCGAACCAATTATGCCCACCATGTCTGCACAGGTGTTGGCCGATTCGCACGAGATGAAATGCCGGAGATCGTATTTCTCAATTATGGCTGGATGATGCAGTGCGGCCATCGCTAAAGTTGTCTTACCCATCCCACCGGGACCCATGATGGCCGCGCGCGCAGGATCACAGCGAAGGATGCCAATCAGATCGTCAAGCTCAGATTCCCGGCCGTGGAATATTTTTGGGGAGGCAGGCAGAAGAGAAAGAGAACCGGAGCTGGGAGTGCAGAATGAGTGCTGATGGAGGAATAACGAGCCACTTTATTCACCTGGTGTTCAAGGAGCTCCTTCCAATCTGCCAAGCCATATAAGATTACAAGAACGAGGCTCGTGAATTGTGCCCACCGAAGATGCAATATCAATTGAACCACTCTGGGATGAAATAAGTTCAAGGAGCTCTTGATGCCGCCTCTCGGTATCAATGCTGAATTCGACAAGAGTGCTTGCCATTGCCATGCTATATTCCATCTGCGAAAGAAGGGTGAGCCTTGCCATCGTTCCCAACTTCAGACCTACGCCAAAGATCTGCAAACTGGCTTTCAGCTCTGCTCGCATCGATCCAACTCGGCTATGATTTCATTTTGTTTGAAAAGGCGCTTGATTTTCCCCAGTTCACCCTGTGCTCTCAAACACGCATGAAATTTTTGAAGCGTGCTGTGACCAATCAGAAATTCAAATCAATCAACGATGCATAAGACTTACAGAGCACACTGAGCAATTTGGTCCAACATCTTCGGGGATCGAATCTCATCCGAGTAACTGCACAGGTTCATGAGAGCACAGTGCAACTGGTGAATGTCCTCCATCATGCGAAGGCATCGGTCCGTTTGAAATTTTGTGGCCTACAATATCAGTGAGCCAAGATAGGGATTCGCTATCTAATTGCCATACCTGCACGATGGGAATGATCGTCAAAGAGAGCGTGCAGAAACTTTCCAGAAAGGGTATCTGGGTCGCAGCTGCAACATCGTGGAGGGCATTTGCGGCTACGGCTGTATACTGTAGAATTTTGTCGAGGGAGTCGAAGGACTTGAGGACCATGACTGATAGTGGGAAGCTGCTTAATGAGATTTGGTTTCCGTGGGACGTGCGACTCATATATATATATACGACCACACTATTTTCGAAGCAGTGCCGACACCAACTAGGATAGAAATACTCGTGTTGCCCCACCTGGAATAGTATGAATTGAGACCGGTAGAGTCTGACGTGACCTATCTCCGACGATCCGAACTCGATACGTGTTCATGCGTGTTAACCATCCACAGCATCAGGTGACCCTTGGTCCGTGCCCGCCTTTGAAGTGCCACCACAAAGTGTAGAACAGACGGTGGAGTAACTGATTACTTATGGTGAGAATACGGTGGTGTGCGAGTCTTCCGTTATGAAGCCAAGGCTCGATGTTGTTAGAAGATCGGATCCGCCACCATCGCCTGTGAGCTATGGTTACCATGGGAGCCTATGAGAGAAGATAGCTCGATATTTGGATTAGACGTAACAATAGAAGTAGTAGCCTGGAGAGATGAACAAGTACACCAGGTCTGTGGTTTGATTCGGTGGTTGGCTATGTGACACTAGGGCGTATCAATTACGGCGTATTTTTATTACGCCAAGGCCAAACCTGTACGTCGAGATCCATGAGGAAGGGTCAAATGGGACGGGTCCCGTACGTACCGTCCTTTTACGGCGTATTTACGGGCAATTTTTATGGGCGGCCGATACCCATGAATACAGAGATATGGAAGGTACGAACAGGGCAATTCACCCTCATCTTCGTCCTAACAAAGTCAATAATCGTCTTGCAGCCCAACCAAAGCCTGGCCTTGACAAAAATAAGAGTTTGAATGGTCTCGGCCAACGAACTCACGCGGCGGAAATTTGCTACGAGGCTGTTCCACCAGTGCGTGGACAATGGCAGGCACTCGGAATGCTGAGGAACACAATCAATAATCAAGAAGTAGGAGAGTCACCCACCACTGTCTGAAGGGGCCGACTCGAGGACACAAGAATGTATGCTATGCCGAGCCCTGCTGTAGATAAATCATAACTAAATATATTCCTGGTACCGACTTGGGAACCAGGTCTCAGAAACGCTTTGTAAAATCCCGATCATTGACACGATCATAACATAACATTTGCAATTCCATCAATTTCTGAGGAAGATAATAAATTATTTAACAAAATATTCTAGAAATGTTCCACCTTTTCAGAGAGCTTGAAGTATGTATGTAGTTGTGGTCCCATTGTTCCTACTTCTGTTCCAAAATAAATCCACATCAAGTCCATTATCCCAGGCTCAACGTGAGCTTGGTTGACGCAAATGTGTCGACCAAGCGAACCTGAGCCCACAGTCTCTCTGGATCTGCCTTAGCTGCCTTTGAATCTGCTTCTTACATCTAGGACTTCGTATCCTGGGTATTGCAAGAGGTGCCAGGGGTGCCCGGAGGGCCTTAGTATAAATACTAGTACCTTAGTATAACCAGAAGAGGGAAATTTTATAAGTTCATTTTGTGCACATGTCCATCCTCCCTTTAGGTACCGGAACACCGCCATGTGGCGACACAAGCTCCCTGTCATGTCAGAGGCACCAGTGTTGCCGTTATAGACACCATTTTGGAGTAATGCCGGTCAGCTTTTAGAAACCCGCTTGGAAACCTGTAAATGCGTAAAAGGACGGTTACGGGGGCGTAACCGTATTTACGGGATATATTTCCGTAAAGATGGGGGACGGGTTGATACCCCATGCAGCGACACTGGGTCGATGGAGAAATATATGTTGCCGCATGCCATCCCATTTTCCTGATCGAGGTATACTGATCAGAATAAATAGAACGACCTGAGGCGACTAATACCGTAAACGTCGACGTGCGTTGCATGTGCGAGAAGACGATGGCTGACCTCCGCCCCCCACCCGTCCCCTCTCTGCCCCCCCCCCCAAAAAAAAAAAAAAAAACCTGACACACCTGTGGACGGGAGTAAAGATCCTGGGATGAAATGGATGCATCACAATGGTCGTCCGATGGTTGAAGGAGCGTAAGGCACGGGATCACCGGTGTCAGTTTCACTCCGGAAATACTTCGCCGTACCCTGCAATGCTTCTAACGTCTTTAAGAAATCTTTACGGTAATATCAGCATGACTGGCCATGAAAATTATGGCCTTGAACTTGAATCGTTCTTACTGAGACCCAGAAGGGTCCTTACTGATGAGACACGAACTTGATTCTCAAGCTGTAGATGAATGGGTAAGATCGTACGCACAGGAGCATGGCAAAAGATGAAACCCAGGAACACGAGAAAATCACGTGGCAATGGTCTGTCGTCCCCACCGCCTCCGGGAGACGTGTACGCGCCTGGGCTGCGCACTCCTCAGATAACGAGAGGGCCGCTTTGCGAGAGGTTTCCCTTACGACGGACGAGCAGAGACAGACACCCGGAGCGCAAAGTCCGGAAGTTGGTGCAATAAATTTTGACCGTAGCTCTTCGTAATGTTGCTCCAAGTCTTCGGTAGCTTCGGCCCAATCTGAGACATCAATCGCTGCCACGCACGGGAGCTTCAGCAACCCGACAACGGAATCAAGAGAAAAGGCAACACATGTCAAGTGGTGGCAGCGCAGTAGGTCTAAGTTTGGGTTATCGCGCACCAGTGCATAGCGAAAGAAGTAAATTGAGACAAATGGATCACGAGTGAGCTGCACGAAATAAATGTTTGGATCGCAGAGTGAAACCATGAACCTACAGGAAGGCCAGCTGCAGTTAAATGAGCATGATAGACTGAAGGAATGCCTCTACAAAATCCAAGGCCCACCACCAAGGCATTGGAATCCAAGAAAACGAATGGATCGAATGTACAGAGTGAATAGAGTTTGTTGCCACGGATTGTCACGGATTGGGATGCGGAGCGGCAGTGGGAAAAAGGAAAGACAGACAGGAAGCAGAGGGGGAGCCGCTTGAACCAGATCGCATGCGTACAGCGCAGGGTTGCATGGACTATTAGTCGCGTTACAACGTATGCAGGCCTTGAGATTAATCCTGGTCGCAGTTTTCCGGCAGTTGAAGATTAAACCTCGCCGAAAATTTGCAGAGCTAAGGAATACAGAGCAACAAAGTAATCTAGCCACTATGTATTAGATTGAATCCGACTTGCAATAAAATCGGACGACGCCTTTGATCTTGACCACCACAATGTCCAAATCGGGTAATGCCGCGCTGGCACCTCAAGCGCGCGATTCCCCTCCCCCCGAACCCGTTTCCTCGCTCCCCTCGCCCTCACCGTCCTTCAGCGACCTCCCCGACGCCTCTGAGACCCCTAAGAACACCTTCAGGACCCTTGTAGGCACCATAAGAGAAGTTCTCTCCTCCACACGCGCGAAAAAGAAACCCATCACCGTAGACGGATACGCCAAGTGCTTCGCGGCGCTCGACTCTCTTGACGCGCTCTTAGACTGTGGAGATCGCGTAGAATTCTCAGTGCAGGCCTTCAAGCTCGACCTCCTTGCTGAGATCAATGCCTCCGTGCTCCGCGCCCCCCACACCACCTACGCCTACGCCTCCGCCGCTGCCTCCCCTCTCCCTGCTCCCTCCCTGCTCCCTACTGTACCTCCCAAAGCCGCCGCTGCCAGATCCTGCGATGTCACTGTCGCCATCGATAAGGCGTGCGACATCCTCTCCCTCCCCCTCTCCGAAATCAAGTCCAAAGTCGAAGCGGCAATACTCATCATCGCCAAAAGTAAATACCAATCGGTCGTTACAGGCCACAAAATGTAGTATTTTTTTAGATAAAGACATGATCATGTTCAGTAGGATGTATGGCCGGCCTTTGCATGGACCACCGCTGTGCCGAGAGCCGGCATGGTGCCGATAAATTGATCGATTTGCTGATGTGTGATTTTGGTCGAAATGTCCAAATTCAAGGGTCACAACATTGCATCCTTGGATGGATAGGACTTGAAATGATGTCTATGCATCCTGAGAACATCTCAGACAAATTTAATGTGCTAAATGTTTGCAAATATGTGGGAACAAGGCCGATATGTTTGTTGTCTGGCCGGGCAACATCCGGCTGATGATTGATCAACTTCGTCTGGGTGCATTCATCGCCGCTTTGGAGCCAATTTGTTGGGTGGTTTCCTGAGAGCAACGTACATTATTTGCAACTTTTTTTGGACACTGCACTCATCCCAAACTCGTCCTATTGCACTGATTTTCACATGCCATGTGGTTTTGATGCCGAGGGCTCCAGATGACCATTCAGTGGTGCAGTGGAAAGCATGAACCTTGTCAAGAGTAGAGAGGGTAGGTGAGTGGCTACTACCAGGTTCTTTGGTCATTGGAAGTGTTTCCTGCATTCTTTACCAGCGTTTTTGAGCGGTCAATTGATGTATGCTGTAATATCGAGGCAAACAACTGATATTGTGATGCCTCTATACTACCCCTTTAGCCTGATTTGAAGTGTTTCCTGCATTATTTACCAGCGTTTTTGAGCGGTCAATTGATGTATGCTGTAATATCGAGGCAAACAACTGATATTGTGATGCCTCTATACTACCCCTTAGCCTGATTCTTGCCGGGAAAGTTTTGTAAGTCATAATCAGGACCCCAAGGCATATGGTGGTGACTGGCAGTTGAGATTGGTCCATAGCTTACGAAGTAATGGGGCCATTAGTATTTACTTTTGGTGATGACGAGTAGCTGGCACAGGCGTAGAAAAACTGAACGGTGTTGCGCTCAGAGGGATAAAAGGGATTCGATATCTGACTGCCATACCGGCACAATGGGAATGATCGTCAAAGAGAGCGTGCAGAATCTTTCCAGAAAGGGTATCTGGGTTGCAGCTGCAACATCGTGGAGGGCATTTGCGGCTACGGCTGTATACTGCAGAATTTTGTCGAGGGAGTCGACGGACTTGAGGATCATGACTGATAGTGGGAAGCTGCTTAATGGGATTTGGTTTCCATGGGATGTGCGACTCATATATATACGACCACACTATTCTCGATGCAGTGCTGACACCAACTAGGACAGAAATACTCGTGTTGCCCCATCAATTCCACCTGGAATAGGTCGGGGGGTTTCTCATCATCACGGTGTGCTTGAGACCGGGGGAGTCCGATGTGAACTGTGTTCGACTAGGAACTCGATGGGCGTCCACAGAATCAGGCGACCCTTGGTCCGCGCGCGCCTTTGAAATGGCATAACATAGATGCCGAACAGACAGTACAGTCGCCATATGCTGAGAATTGGGTCGTGTGCGAGTCTTCCTGTATCAAGCCAAGTTCGATCCTGTTAGAAGATATAATCTGCCGCGTGATCTATGGCTACGATGGGAGCGTATGAGAGAAAAACAGCTCGGTATCTGGATTATATGCCCCAAAGGGGAGATATGGATGGGTACCCAATAGGTACCCATAGCAGAAAAGGCATGCTAGCGGATGTGTATGATGAGGGATTTCGGATTGGAATAATTGCAATGATGTGCAGGAGCATGATGGTGTCGCGGGTGACGGAGTGATAGCTACCAGGGCACTGCGGCTTCAAGTTCTACAGAAATAGTTATCAGTAACAAGAAGAAAAGACGCAGGAGCCCGAAACACTGCCGTTTGTGCCCTGGCAGCGAATTGAGCTCTCGGTGAAGTGCAGGACGGACGACGACACCAATCGACTTACTGCGCCAATCCTCTTTCTGGTGTGCTACGATACGATTCAGGGGGAAAGATTTTGAGCTAGAGAATTGTGCGCAGCCAGAGGCGATTTACGAATAAGGATCGGCATCTGGAAATCCTCGATCTGCAGGCTGATGTCCTCTGGCTCAGAAGTGAATGCCGGGAAGCAGATCAAGTTTTTGAACAAATGGCTCAGAAGACGTCTCCGACCCGCTCGCCTGGGTACCATGCTCATGCCCTCTGCGGTACGGTAGAGATGGGGATTCTAATGGAGGGCGAAACAGCAGACATTGTTTCCAATGTGAATGCTGCCGAAACTGTATATATGGCGTTAGACTCTCCCAGAATCGTATGGTGTTCCGCTCTCGCTGCCAAAATCAACCTCCTGCGCGGAGACATGATGGAGACTGCCCGCGTTGCATTTTTGGAGTGTCTTTCAAAGAACCGAAACATATTTCCGGATATTGTACGGGATTTTTTGGCGGCTCTGGCTGAGCCTGGGCACAAAATGTACGGACCAATGGACACCTTCCGCTGGGCAGTGGTGTACCTGGCATTTGTGCAAAAAGAGAAGGATGTTGTAGGGGGATTACAGGCTCTTCGCCGCCTTGCAGACATCCATATATTGCTGAAAGACGAAGAGACGGCCCTTCATCTCTTCTGTGCAGCACTGGAAGGGGGGACGCAGATGGACATACACCGCCTCAGAGCCGGGTGCATGGTTGGAATGGGAGAGATTATGCTACGGCGCGGCGACCTTATCCAGGCGAAGAGTATGTGGGGGGTTGCCCACCCTCTCTTTGTTCGTTTGTCCCGCAGGAAGGATGCTGCATCCATTGAAAAACGACTGGAAAAACTCTCGCAACGGGACAATTCATACCCGCTTCTGGCGATCCGCGAAGGAGCGGTTGATGAAGCCACGGACTCTGCATTGGTTGTTCTTAAACTCTCCGATGGTGATACAGCTGACGTGGAGACGAGCCTAGAAAATCTCGGAAATCTGTCGGCACCGAATACCTCTCCTTCGCTACAACTCGAAGGCGTGGGAACTGAAGATGACATTGAGCCCTGCTTTTGACACTCTTCGGTGGATTATATATTTTTGTTAATTTGGCGTAGAAACGGAACACGGGGGGCGTGGCCACCGCTTAAAACTTATAAGCCGCAGTCACTTATGAACGGCAGGTAGCTCGCAGATAGCCCGCTTATTCATCGCATGCCTCGTGTGCATGTGTAATGTTTTTTGATTTGTTGTGTATTCAAACCTGAGCGGTAGCATTCTTTTTGCAACATCGAATATATTTTGTAGCAGCCTAAAAATGCAAAAGGAAATTGTGGTTCTACATCCTGGGATCATTGAACCGCACATATCTATCTATACACATTGTTGAGTGTCTGCTCGGTGTCTACAGAGCACCAGAATTCCGTTCCCAAGAACACATTTGCAACTGTGTGGCCAATCCTGCTGAAATATTTTTTCTCAACTTCAATTTTTGGTCTGGGCACTGCAGCAAGCACCTTCCTGTGCGACTAGGTGCCCTCAGCATAACTAGAAAGAGTTGCCAGGAAAGCACCAATGGGGACACTGTAAGAAACTAAAAGTTGAGGATGGATCAATAAGCGGGCTAACTGCGAGCTACCTGCCATTCATAAGCAACTGCGGCTTGTGAACCCACAAGCATTGGGCCATGCCCCCTGTGTAGTGTGTACTGTTAGGATGAGAAAATAAGAGTCAATTATTCAATCCAGGAATTGAGGAGCGTCATAAACCAAATCATTTGGATCTCGATTCAGTTCGAGGGATCGACGTGAGTAAGTACCTCGAAGAATTAAGTAGTCAATTGTCGCATCGTGTTTTTGACAGTTTACTTTTGTGGTCTGGTCCGGAAGAAAGACCGAAAGTTCGCAAGACCACTAAATCCCACAAGACCAATAATAATAATAATAATTTTGATCCATTCCATTGGCATCTAATGATTTCTGCAACCTTTTTTGTCGCCTAGGAGACAAACGCGATGAAAAAGATCGAAAGTCTAAAAGTCGTTTGTTATCTCGCTGATGCGGTGTCGAGAGAGTCCACACCCCGACATTAGGTATCAGCAACCTCGGCTTGACTCCAGCCATATAGACTGCCAGCGACTCATCATCTAAGTCGATTTTAGGTCACTGAGACATAACCATGTCGCTAGGTCGTGAGTTCAAGTCCCGTCACGAACATTCGCTTCCACAGCTAGATTCAGTTAAATTTTTAGCAATTGCAAAGTGAGAGCGAAGTAAGGATGAACATTGAGAGGACAGATCAGGAAGACCTCCCAAAATTCCTTTTCTCACTTCAAAAAGGACCAGAAGGGTAGCCTGCCGGTTGACTACAGAGTGTTCCAGCGATTGGCAACATATGGCCACAGATGACTACAGAGCTCCGTTGGTTGACTGTAGAAGCTACATAAAGAGGTACTTTGCAACGGGGCTACAGGTGCTACATAGCCTATGTGGTGCTCCATTGTGGTTCCACCGTCAAAGTACGCCTCCACTGGGTCCCGGTGTACATAGGTATTGCGGGAAACGAGGCCGTCGACACGCGCGCTAAGGAAGCGGCCCTGGGCTCCTCCTCCCCCCTCGCGTCCCGGATCTCCCTCTTCGAGTCCCCCCTCCCCACGAGCAAAGCCGCCGCGCTGGCAGCAGGCGCGAAGGTCTTCAAGGAACGCTGGCTTGCGGAATGGTCCTCCTCCCCGCGCTACACCCGCCTCTCCCTATTCGACAGCCCCAAACCATCCAACGCGCTTTCGCGCCTATACGCAGATCTCAGCCGCCCGCAGTGCAGCGTGCTCACCCAGCTGCGGATGTCCCACTTCGCCCTGAACTCCTACCTTTTCCGGTTCCATCTTGGCCCTTCCCCCGACTGCGCCCTGTGTCTCGTCCCCGAGACAGTACCCCACTTTCTCCTTACGTTCCCAGCCTACCGACACCAGCGCCTCCGCCTTATCATGCAGCTCGGCACCGCGCGACTCTCCCTCCGCCTCCTCCTCTCCACCAAGTCTCAGCCAAAACCCGTACTGGACTTTGTGCGCGAGACCGAGGTTCCCGCGCTACGCGCTCTGACGCCTGCCCCCTCTTTCTCTCCTTTTCTTTCTCTCTTTCTTTCTCGTCTCTTAAACAGTCTCATATATAGTCTCTCATCACGCTTCGTTATCTGCTTAGACACCCTGCATTGACTCAAAAAACTCCCACCAACCCCTCGTAGCATCTTCATTACTTACATTACCTCTCCCGTCGCCTTCCCGCATACCTACTCCAGGCCAGCTAACTACAATACCTGTCATACGTACATAGTGCGACATGGGCCCCAAGGGGCCCGCATGCACTCTAATGGAAATTGAATTGAATTGAATTGTGGTTCCACTTTTTCGGAACGGAAAACAAAGAATGGAGCAAGTGAATGCGTAAACGGCTAATAACGTAAACGACTACTATAGCCCTTCATCTTTGTGGCAACATACTATATTCTAGTTGAAGATGACGTCCGGATTCCGGGTTCAATTGTTGCGACGCTCCCGTGACCGGCTTTTAGATTGCCGTTCACGTGCCGGCGCATCATTGATCGCGTACCCTTTCTCCCAACGACCATGGCTCGCGGTGGACCTCTCTTTTCAATGGCTTCTAGTCTCCTCGACATTGCCCACGTCCTCCCAGAAAGCCAGATCCTGGCCACGTACGTACAGCGTGCTCTTCGACCGAATAACGTTCGAGGGGCGCGACGTCCGCGCTGCCATCTTGACATCTGCCCTCTCTAAACTGTCACCGTAGAGATTGACCGCACCTCCTTTCTCCTCCTCCCCATCCTCCTCCTCGCAATAATCCATCTCCCCTTTGAGGTTTGGCAAGTTGCCAATGGCGCAAAAATACTGACCGGCGGCCTCAACGGCGTCAGCAGTCCAGATGGCGCGCGGTGCTCGCTGGCGCTGCTCCGCAACATCAAGGAGTTCCAGCAAGCCATCGGCGCGCCGGAGCGGCGCCCATTCCCGTGATCGTTGCCATGCACGGGCTCGTCATGGGCCTTGGCATCGACATTGTGAGTGCGTGCGACATAAGAACGCTATTGCGCAAATGAAGCGGACATAGCCCTCGCCGCCGACGTCGGCTCCCTCGCCTACCTCCCCAAGATCGTCGGCAACCACTCCATCCTGTGCGAGCTCGCCTTCTGTGCCGCCAACGTACAGTGCATGGGCCTCTACTCGTGCGTCGTCCCCGGCGGCCGTGCAGGCAGCGCGTTATCGCCAGGAAATGCCCCGTGGCGGTTGGGGGGGACGAAGCGCATTTTGCTGCATTCGCGGTGATAAGCCGGAAAATGGAACACTAGTGAAATAGGCGCAATTTTGCGATTTTACTATGTTCTACGCACATCTAAGGGGTAACATGAGTCCTGAATGGTTATCCATAGGCTTAACCCACGAAGGACCATAGCGAGTCTGTCCGAGAGGATGACTGACCAGAAACACGAATACTGGTTTAGCTCCTTAAACCAACGGATGTATTATACACTAGTCGATCTTTGGGATTTAGACTACAGTGGGGCCTACAAGGCAGGGAATTAGAATAACATCCACTCTGAGGGCTCGTACCAAAAGACGGCTATGTTAAACCATGGGTTTAACCAATTGTTGTGGTGACTTTGCGTAGTTGATGCTGCGCGACAGGTCATGTGATGAGGTCGGCTTGGGACGGATTAACCGGCAAAGGTTAATCCGGTCACTTACTAAACCGATCAATGTTACCAACCCAAAACAGGGTTCCTAATTAAGATCGGTAGAGTATGTGATATAACTTGGCAACCACTGGGCGGATTAGGACGGTTGAAGGCTCTATCGAAAGCTAGAGTCCTACGCTCTCTGAATCTGAAGGTCCTGTTCGGGGGACGCCAAAGACGCGTTTTAACCAATAATCCAAAAGTTAACATGCGGTGGATTAAAGGTTGGCGTGCAACGATCGGAAACGTAGGGGTAGATCAGTAGATCCTATACATAACGCGGACACATGCATACCTGATTAAGCTACCAGAACTAACACATGTATACCCGGTAGTGTAATCACCATAGTGTAAGAGTTTTTAGTGTACAGTATATAAGGAGGACGGGTTTTAGCGGTACAGCACTGAATCGGGAGTCCCTGCTGGAGCCAGTGCCTAAACGGTATCTGTCTCGTCTCAGGTCGTCCAAGTTCAGGGCTTGCTTCTTAAACCAATACTCTTAGAGTTTGTGTTTTAAGTTTCAAGTTTATAAAGAGTTGATTGTTGCCTTTGGATTAACGTCCACTGTTGGATTTGAGTTTGGGATCTTTGGAATATTGGTCTTGTCAGAGTCATTGGGATTGTTGGATTATTGGCTACCAGAACCAGTGTTGTTCTGTGTGCAAAGCTGAGAAGCTTGTATCTAAAAACCACTTGTAGACAGAGCATTCTTACCCAAGAATCTTAATTCTGCTAGTTTGTGCACTTTGGGGAAAAGCTCGGTTTAGAGTAATCCACAAAGCTACCAGCAACGGGAAAACTTAAACAGTGTTCCTTGGACCTTTCTAAAAGTGTCCTAAAGACTTGTAACTCGTCGGACATCATCTAGACGTTCAACAAGGAGGAAAGGAGACATATTCAGTTGATAGTTGTGGCCTAATACATTATTCTACAGAATAAGTGTATTACTGCATTCTGTCCGTTGGGTTCGAGCTTACTAGTATACCTGTCGTAGATACCGAGCAACCCTTTCAGCGGGATCATGGCGTCGCGGATAATTTGGCGTCCACGGCTGCGTGGAACGTGGCTGCGCTGATGACGCAGGTGCGTTTTTTCTTTTGCGTTCTTCCTCCGTCCCTTTCTTTCTACACGACTTGTGTGGTGCCGGTGTTTTCCCCACCCACGACGCGTGTGCGTTTGTGCGAGGCTTTCCCAATGTTTCTTCCGCGGATACATGCCACCTTCCTTCAGCTTTCGCCCCATCCCAACCTATCCCATCGCTCCTACGCTCTTACGTGCTTTTCACTTTCTTCCCCTGTTTCATACTACTACGTCCCCCGATTTCCAATTTCCGCCGCGCACTGAGGCTACCCCACTTCCGTCGCGCACTGACTGTCTACACAACATTCCCGAAACGCTCGCCGCGGCGCGGCGGCCGACGTTCGCACCTCTACGGGCCTGGGCGAGGCTCTGAGCTCTGAGTGTACATGCTAGTATGATTACCGCACGAGTAAGTATGGAGTGTACACGTCGGGACGGAGACAGAGATGGGGACGGACTTTTACTTTTACCACCACGCTGAACGGGTCGCTCGGTGTCTACTACTGAAATACTCGTGCCCTAGAATCCGACGAGCAGAATGCAGCTCAGTGCTTAATCCCCGAAGGAATATAACCACTAAACCACAACTACTAACCAAACTCTACAACCTTTCTTCCTGGTTCAAAGTATAGACTTGTACCGACGAGTAACGGGTCTTTTGGACGCTTTAAAAGGTCCAGGGAACACAGATACTCAAGGCTGGGTTGCTACTACTCTTAAGATCCTCTTGAACAAAGAGATCCTCAGAGAGCGTGCTAGGATTTAGTGGAATTGAGACTCTTTGGCTTAAACCAAGAAGTGCTCTCTTCGCGCTAAAGGTTGGATTTAAAGCTTCCACAGCTTCGTACCCTTGAACGACACTGGTCCAAGGCATACTCTGGAGTTAAGTACCCAAGGACTGCATAGGTCCAAG
>JARJLF010003581.1:0-15013 GCA_029378395.1 Mycena leptocephala | reverse complement strand
ATATGAAGGTGTGAATTTGATTAATAATTTGTTGCCAGCCAGAGTGAACAAATGGAAACGCGAGAAAACTACAAATCTTGACATAAATGAAAGCCGGCAAGATAGGTCGCAGCTATTGCAAGCAACTCGGTGTGGGTTGAGGTTCAGGACTGAGATGAAAAGCAATCATGGGCCAGAAAGCAGCAGACACGACACAGCTAGCACGAGATTCAGCATTGAGAGCAGTAGCAGTTGCAGTTGTAGACATATAGATTTTGAGGGTCGAGCGGATGCCTAGGGTTGAAGTAATAATTTGAGTCGAACCCAAGTAGAGAGGACTATCCCCCGCAGCAGCAGCGCCAAAGATCAGACCAAAAATGAAAATAAGTTCGAGGAGGAAAGTGGGTGAAGGGGTTATGCCATTTTATATGTGAAGAATCATCTGCCAGGGAGATACGTGGCCCTCCAGTCTGATGAATAGAATCATGAGCAACGACTGCGATCGACTGCGTCCTGTCAAGAAAAAGCTGCGGGCGGGTCAGCTGTTTGACCACAAATGAAAAGGCAATGCTGAAGAGCCGAGAGAGTCGAGGACAGAAGAAGAGCAAGAGCAGAGGAAAAACAAAAGGAGAATGGTTACATCGGGATATAGCACCGCCGAGCAAAATCTTATAGAATGGCTAATTAATAATTTAATTAATTAAAAGGCAAAGCTCTGGGCTTCCGCTGTAACGTCTGTGCTGTTTGTGCGATTCTGCGGCGAAGTTTGCGCAGTGCGTAGTCGTTACGATGAGGAAACAGGTGCGCACAAATGGGGCAAGAACCTAGGATTTTTAGAACGAGAGAAGAGGAAAAAAGAATGGAGATAAAGCTACATGGGGCAATTCCTGGTACCGACTACGGTCATTCCGCGGTCCTTGCAACAGGTTTCGGAAATCACGCTTTTTTGGTGCAAACTAAGGTTTAAGACCAAAACTGAATACATAGGTAGTATGTATACACTCGTAGACCTAGGCCATGCAAAAAAATACAGGGTTTCCCATCAATTTTAAAGCACTCTTGGCCAATTGGGGGGGGGGCCAATTTTCTCGGCATCACTGGTCCTTGCAAATCTGCAGAAACTGGACCGGGATAGTGGCCTCAACTAAAAACTTGAGTTGCAATGTGAAAATATAGTGCTAGTGGTTCCCTATATGTTTTCACACAAACATTTCAAGTGTTTAGATACCCTGTCCCATGCTAGAACTGACAATGCTCTAAGCCTACTATTGCATGGAAAAATAGAAGTTTTTTTTCGGCTTGCTGTATCTTTTTTTGTGCCACAATTGATATGGACCCATGAAACTGCTTGTATTCATATCCCACTGTGTTCAACACATTGTTTGTGCATGTTTTCACCTCACGTGAGCACAGTGTATGGATGATTAGTTCATTCCACACACCCAGGCCATCCAATGACCCAGATTTTTCATAGCATGGACATATGACTCAGTATAACCCTCCACTCATTTTATGTCCCATGAAATAGACCATGGAGAAGGTATAGTTGGGTTTCCTGCAAATCTGCCCTATTTGGTGCTGATTACATAATTATTGCACACTCTATGCACCCAAAATAATGTGGGAGGTGCATCAGACATGAATGAAGAGATCTGGTACAAAAAATGGTAAAGAAATATGCTTTTAGGGTTGAGGAAAAAAATATTTGCAAGGACCGTGGAATGACTGTAGGAACCAGGTCTCAAATCGATAATTACCCTACGTCCGTGTTTCGATCAAGGGGATACGTCCGTCTGTCAGTCTGCCAAAAGCCTGTCCGTCTGTGTGAGGTTAAGGTTACCGTGGCTGTATCGGGTCAATAATAGTGAAGAATCTTCACAATATTCAGATAAAGCCTACGGAATCTCTTAAAATTCAGAGAAAAACAGGAAAGTCTTGAGATGCCTCTAGGCCTAGGAGCGCGTTATGGAAAGGAATATTTCTTCAACTCGTGAGATTGCCCTAAGGCTGAAGTTCAGAAAGCATCGGCAGTTTCCGCTACTATCCGATCATGGCGACCAGTCTGGTAACGAAATTGACATTTAGGAGTTTTGCCTTTCTTTCTCTCCCTCATGTCGCCCGAATCACGATGTCTGAAGGGCTGTATGGAACCGCGACTACCTCATGAGCCAGGTCAGCCTTTTCCGACAAGGCAGAGAGCTGTGAAGTATGGGCCATATTGTCTATGCTCTCATCTCAGACGCAAAGTAAGCATGAGGGTTTAGACTCTAAAAATTGGACTTGTTCCTCACCAAAATTGTAGGCTACAGAGCGCGGGGTCCGAGGTTTTGTCGCCTTCATCGGGTGTTGCTCACTAGTCAAAGCTGTGATTGTTCTGAAGTCTATCTTCGAGGTTTGTGGTATCATGTTTTTGAAAGAATGGACAAACTTGACCTCCTTTTGAAGATGGTACTGGAGACAGCTACTGTCAAGGATGTACTACTGTGTCAGGGGCTCCAGCTAAGAAATTCAGTTCGGACTGCCAATGTATTGAAACTTACTACCTATCTTGATGTCAGTGCTCACAAGACGATATGCAGGTAAAACAACCTCATCCAGGAAGTGTGCAGCGGGATGTGTTGATCCTGCCGGGAAGAGAGCGGCGAAGTACAGTGGACACTGCAAATGTGTTGATCCCCGTCGGTCCCCAGGTGTGTTGTGCATGTTGTGTCTACTCGACTCATTTAAAAAATGGTTAGGATACCATTCTATTGCATGCAACTGCCAAAGTCCATCCTGCCCTCACAGCTCTCGGCTCCCCACTCTCGATAAACGCGACAAAAATGCGCAGGCCAAACGAATTGCTCGTGATCTAGACAGAGGACCCCTGCCACCACCTCTGCCCCCCGTTGGCTCCCTTCCTTGGGCCGAGTATGGGAAAATCCCATTTGAGATGCGTCAAAGCCGGGAAAAAGCAGAAAAGAGGGCACGTGAACGCTCATGGAATGTGAGATCTCAGATGGCGCAAGCAAACCTCTTAAATTATGTGGAGCCAGTAATTCTGTTTTCTCTCTGAACCGGTTAAATTATCATTAATTCCTCTGCAGAAATACCGGTCAGATTCAACTCTGGTACACCAACCCATATACGGTCTTGACGGTCCAACAAGAGTCTCGTTTGATCTGTGGTGTTGCCCAATCCATACTACGGAGTCCAGTCCGTTCAGGCCGCCTGCACTTTGTGGGCACTTGATCAACCTAAGGACCATGTCGAATGGTATCACGGTCCGAGATTCTGTAGCTCTTATGGAGACAGAGTTCCGGAAGGTCTTCAATGAGGCCATTTGTCTTCATATCCGCGAACATATGAATCGACTTGGCCTTGAATTTGATTCCAATGTGAGCAATCTGAGATAATCAATGCCATTTTCGTACTCAAAATTTGAATAGGGAATTGGGATCATTCGCAATGAGTGTCGCAGTATTGTCCCTTACATTCCACCTATATTTACGTAGAGTCATATATGTAGCAACAAGAATTCTTCAGTGTCATGATAAATGACTGCATAAAAAATGGCACCGTTAACGGAGATGAGCAGAACGAGGCGCAACTTACCCATTTTGTGAATACAGCTCTAAAATAATTCTTACACATCAAAGGATTATCCTGTAGTACGATATCCATGGCTCAACGTGAGCTTGGTTGACGCGAACGCGTCGACCAAGTGAGCCTGAGCCACATCTCTGTTCTGTGAATATACATCAATTATCCTTTCTTGTCTCGACCCATTCTGAATATGGGGTAAGTTGACAAACCGAGGCCAGGTATAGTGAGAGGTACCAGGGGTGCCCGGAGGGCCTTTGTATTGCACTGCCGACGAGGCATTTGCTTAAAGAACGGTTAATAATTGAGTGTAAGCCGGCGGTGATGGCCGAGAGCAAGTGGTGGTGATGGCAAACTTCGCCAAACTTTGTCCCGTTCTCAGCTACTAATGCCTCGATCTATCAAGAAGTTTCCGCCGCCGCCTACGTACGGAATTCCCGACTTCAGAGACGGGATCGCCGCCTGGAACTCCGCATGGGAGTGCACCTTCCCCTTTGACTCCAAAGTTCGCAACTTGGAGACGTTGGTGGCATCGAATCCCTCTGCAGAGCAGGATAAGATGAAATGGAACTACAACATCGTGCGCGGCGTCCGTGTGGTTCAGGCAGAGCTGCGTGTCTTGTCCATTACCAGTGTCCTGGGGCCAAATTCCTGCTGGAAAACACTGACACCCGCGGAACGAGAGGCGCACATGTTAGAGGGGCTTTTGCGCACCTGCTTGCGACTACCGGACCACATTCCAAACAACCGCATGTATACTTCCGATATCACATTGGAATCCCTGGAAACCGATAACGGCCAAGGGTTTCTTAACCTCCTGAAGAAATATGTTCCAGACGACACAGAGGGCGGTCCTACGTCGTACCTGCACCCAGGTTGGACGAAGGAGACCATCGAGCGGCTCGAGAACGCCGGACACGTGGCGGGAGTCCAAATTTGGATAGCAATGCGCGACAGCTTCCTTGGTGAGTTCATCAACCGGGTGCGTTGCTGAAATTGAGCGCCGCGCAGTGTTCTTCCTGTACAATACCATTTCATCTTTCGTCGGAATTCCTCGGGTGATCAAAGATGACGAGAATGAACCGACCCCATTGCATTGGGGCACCCGCATATGCGAGGGCTGCGGAGATAGAGAAAAACGTGGTGCTTGGTTCTCGGTGTGTAAAAATTGCGACGACAATATTTCACGCAAAGTTTTCTACTGCTCCAGGTAGGTGTTTTATCGGAAATACTGGTCCACCACCTAAATGTTTCGGCAGGACCTGTCAAAATCGGACTGGCCGAACCACAAAAAGGTCTGTGGGAAGGCGCTGACTCCCGGGTTGTCCAGAACGCCACCTCCTCCACCGAGCCACCCTCCATCGAGGTGTTTTTCTTGACGCAAATGGGGCCAGCGCGCGACGGATACACAAGATCTCAGGCTCTTCTCCGGCAAATGCAGTTTCTTGAAGCTGTTCCGTTCTGCTCATACGTGTTCTTCTCTCCCACTGGTCCCCGGCGCATTAAGAGTCCCGTGTTTATAACGTACCTTGTCTTCCGCCTCGCCGTGCAGACAGCCATGGCTACCGGGGACGAACGGTGCATCGCAGCAATCCTGGGGACAGTTCCTGAATTTCAGGACGCACCTGGTGGATTCGTGGACCAGCTCATCGAGGAATACGGTGAGACCCGCGTTTCGGTGGCCAGGGCAGCCGTGCAGGCTCGATCGAGATGGACGACACACCCATACTGGGCCAGTGGATTATCGAATTCTTGGACACTAATGCCGGATCCCAGTATGCTGAAATTGCATCTGAGCCACCGGAAGGGCCATCAAGGGAGGTAACGCGGAAAATACTTACTGACCTGCGCGAATGGTGGCCGCGTAGATCTTAGGAGGTAAGTAAACTGTTCCTGTGTATGTCGATATAGAACTTATCTGTCTCAGCCTCCTGTCAGGATGAGAAGGACGGATAAGTTCGGTATGTTAAACTGTTTGCCAATTTTCAACGCCGCTCAATCCGTGGTTCCGTTCGCAGGGCCTGTCGAAATGATCTACAAAATCAATCTTGTATGCGTTGATAATTCTCTGGTTGGGTTCTTGCATCGCTGCGCCAGAAAATAGTCGCATGAGATGTTCGTCAGGTTGCAGATTATATCAACAGTTTTAAAAGTAGGCGGGATTTACGACAGAATATAAGCGCGGTCGGATACCTCATCCTACACACAGACGCTCGCCAATCTGAAGGTTACCGCAATGAGCGTGAACCTGCGGATTGAACGCGTTCAGCTCCGCTTCCGTAATCCCGGGGCCTCCGGTAGCGGCAGCAAGTGATCACGACGGCGCGGAGTCTCAGCAACGTTGGATATCAGGTTCCGCACGGGTCCACCCGCGGGTACGAAAGGCAACCCGTACCCGGACCCATATCACATTTATTAAAAGAGGCCATGTCACCGCACCACATCCGATTCCTTTCCTCCCCTCCAGGTTGGGTGAAGTGAGATACTTTTTTCCTGCAAGCAATTTCTCCGTGCGATAGAAACAAAGTACTTCTTTTGGCGAGGAAATACTTATGATCAGTTGAATCCGTCTTGTCTTATCTTGTGCAGGCACAATAAATAGACTTTTGAAGAAGAAAGGAAAGGAAAAAAAAGCTTAGATATTCGGACGCCGAAATTGAACGCGGGACTGCGTCTTACACACTCAAAACCGGGTATTGAAGGAGGCCGTGTCCCTACACCACGTCCAGTTCCTTCCCTGTTCTCCAGCCTGAGTAAAGGGAGGTTTTTTTTTGTGAGCTGCTGGTGAGCGAGCGCATGATCACAGCCCGAAGGATAGCTCAGTCAAATCGACTTGTTCTCGGAGTAAATTAAAGCACAAACACAAATGCACAGTAATGCACAAAAGCACAACAATAATACATTCATTCGGCCGCCGGAACGCAGTGTATGGGACTTGAAGGCTCCACTATCCGCTGTCCCAGACACATTTCTGTCATGAGTTCAGTCTTCATCGGCAAAGATACGCATTGCAAAATGTCCTTGAACATGAAACCTCCAAGGGAAATCACAGCAACCCAGGCAATCTGAATTGCCTGACCCCGGCTCGACCGATCAAGTTTATGGCTTCACGACTGCGAGATGGTCGCGAGCTCAGGTGGAATATGGTACGACATTGGCACATTTAATGAAGACAAGCAGGCGGTTCAACAGCTTTCAAGTACCAATTTCTTTTTCCTCTGGCAGCATGTTCACCCAGTACTTCCATTGGTTGTGCTTCGGCCATCTAGTTCGTCGATTCCTCACACGACAAAGCTGTTAAACGCAATTCGGTACAATAAAGGCCCTGCCAGTGGGTTTCCGCTTCCACCCACTTTCAACCGTTATACTCGCCGACATTCGGTTCCTCTTCTGTTACACTTCAAATAGCAGCAACCTCTCCCCCATATTCGGACGTCCTGTGTGGCGCACAGCAACCATTTATGAGTCGATTGGACTGCTGCTGCCAGAGGGTCGGGGTTTGCATCCGATATCTGTAATGCTATTTTTATTCAAATGTCTGCGTCCGTGTATGAATTGAGGGGCAATGCTGATCGGTTAATTTCGCACATACCTTTTGATTCTCCTGCGTTTCTGTCTAACTGGGTGACAATTTTGCGGACGCGGGTCCAAACTTCGAAATCATTTGTGGATGACAATTTTTCTTGGTATGTCGCAAAAGTCTGCTTCAGTATATCGCGCGCCTCAGAGTCGAGATGTCGCTCCACTGGATAATTAAACACAAACCCCCCGAGATTGACAATTGCCCGCAAAAGTTCGTCCCGGTTGCTGAGATCAGCAGCGTTGAACACTGTCTTTACTGCGGTTGCGAAGCGGCGCTGACAGTTTGGATGAATTGCTGGCTGGAGGATCAGTGACAATCCTCCAATGTGCTGGATTGTTTCAACTGCCTTGAATGGTAACCGGCTAGATGCGCAGCATTCCATGAACTCGATCAAGATGTGTATTCTCGCTTCAGCAGCGATGTGGTGCATTTTCTCCCAGAGTTCAGAGCCCTCAAAAAATGTGCTGTCACTGTCGTCGTCCCCCACCGAGATCTCCCAGAGGTCGTGGCCCTCATTTATGTTCCCGTGGTCGCCGTCCAGCAAAGATGTCTCCGCGCATAGGAGGGGATCTGTCAATTGGGCAATGAGATGGTGAAACACACGGTAGGGGCTCCGTGTAGCTCGCGCTTTTTGTTCTACCATGCACACAAAGGCGTGTTTTGCCAGCGCAAGTACAGATGGGGAGATAGAAGGGGAATTGACTCGACAGAGTGCGTCAATGATCTGCACTAGCCATTCTTCTGGTACTTTGACCCGATCCCTGGTGTAGTAGAAAAGCATCCACACCGCCGTGAGTGGTTCAGGCATCATTTCCGGTGCATGACGTTCACTGAGCAAGTACCCGGAAGGCCCGCTGGTAATTGTCACTGGTATGGATTTCCATCCTCCCGATGGGAACGCGTATGCTACTCCAATCTTGGCCAGCTCATATTTGCGATCGTTTAGATATTGAATGACGGACCATGGGAGAGCCGGAGGTAACTCATCGTCCAGCGGGTTCCAGTATGAGAGTATGCTCTCGAATACATCGTCGAGCCAATGATGATTTTCGTTGGGGAGCAAATCGTGCCGGTGTGGGGCTGCGATGGCATTCACGGCCGTCCGAAGCAAAACAAGTAAGCGGTGCGGGAGGGGGCCTTTTTGGGGAGCGAGGATGCTGTGAGTTGTGGTAAACTCATACGGGATCGAGATGCAGAAGCGTGCTCGGGTTAAATAGTCCAGTAATAATTCAAGGGGCGTAGTGAGGGATAGGGCCCGTATCTGCTCGATAAATTGGCCTATGATTGATATCAAGGATTCGCGGGGCAGAGTCTCCCATTCCGACTCTCGCCGGACCTGGAAAAACTCCAACAGGTAATTTGACTCCATCATGCGCAAGTGAGAACGCAGCATGGTGATGTTCGGTGTCCGATTGGCCACCAGATCCGCACGACAGATATTGAGATGTTTCAACGTCTCGTCCATTAACCGTCGGGAGGCCCGTAGACCTGCCCACCGCTGCAGGGCATCGGCTGAAACAGCATACGGCAGGACTTCGGAATCAACGTCTCGGTAATCCATTGCTCCGACTTCGTAGGGAAGCAATGAATGCGAAGATTCATCCGTGCTTGATAAAGTTGCAAGGGCCCAGATCGCCTTGTAGCCCAGTATCTGGCGGCGCCGCATATGGGCAAGGGGGAGAAGGCCGTTGTTGCAATGGGTGATCAAATTATGTATCCGGAGAAGTAATTGGACGTCGGGATCCTTCATGAGCCGACGTAGAGGGGCATCATATGCATAGCGCCTGCCAGCTGGCCCCCACAACACATCTGGAATGGCCTCGACAAATGGCTCAAGCTCCGTGTCATCGGTCAGTGATTTCACTGTCCATAGAAGGGCATTGGTGTCCCGCTCGGTGCGTTCTAGCGAGTATTGTGTGGCCTCGAGGAACACAGATTCCACCATTGTTGTGGAGGCTTGGAGATGAGGCGTAGATAATGAGATCTTGTCCGTAGTCTCTGGAAAAGGTACCACAATGCTGCAGAGAGCGGTGTTTTATAGGGGCAGTCAACATGGACCAGAGGAAGGATGGTGAGCACCGAGTACACGATGGCCAGAATGGTGAGCATTGTGCCTGCGATCACCGTGAGGATGATATTCACGGGCATGAGAAAAGCGAGAAGGCCAGCGAAGAAGAATCCGAGGGAGCCATGCAGGAGGAGAGGTATAATCTCGACCACCATGTGCATCTTGAATCGCTCGAGGCCGTAATATAGGAACGAGAATACGCGTGCACGGATGATGGGGGCAGATCGCATGCCGGCTTTGTGTAGAAAATCGCGGGCCCATTGTTCGAGGAGTATTGCAATGAGTGCACACGTCAGACTGAGCCCGAGACTTATAAACCACAGGACGTTACAGATGAGGGCACTTGTCGGCGGGGTAAAAGTGGGAGGCGGGGGAATCGCAAATACAGTTCCGTTAGCTGAGGCGGCGAGCTGCTGGATATCTGGGAGAGTAGGAACGCTGAAGCATCCCCAGAGCTGGGATAAGTGTCTTGTAGCTTTCAATCAAGAAGGCGGTTAGACTCGCGGAGAAGAGACCGGCCTAGGAATAGGGAGGTCATCGGAAGGATTGTCGTAGAGGAGAGGAACACCGAACAAATATTAGTATGCCTTTCATATCGCTCCTCCAGCTCTCCACCAAACCCTTGTCATATTTTTCTGCTTCCGACACGTATACCGCCCAAAGCTTAGCAGCAGCGGAGTCGTCGGCAGGTTCGCCTGTCAGTACATCAGATGCGGCAAAGCAAGAAACACACCTCGCCGACGCACCTCTATCTTGGCCTAGCGCACTTTGTTTCTCTGCGTCCGTCATGCTACGAAGCGACAGATGACTGTATTTGATCTATGGAGGGACGTCAACTCGAGTTGCCTAATCTGGACTTGCAATGGTGCCTAATCATCCAGGCCCCCGGAATATACCTTTGGAGACTAGCCCATATGACCAGAATTGCCCAATTTTTGTCCGGACAGATTTCCTTCCAAAAAGGGTAATTTGCCATTCCCACGAGCTAAAAATTATCAAAATTTCCCTAGTCCATTTACGCTGTTTTATACCGAAATAAAGAATTTGGACGTTATTTTGCAGAGGACAGCTACTTCTGGTCAGATTTTCCCAATCACCCATCCAAACCTCGACGAGACCCCGAGTTTTTTGTCCGGACAGGATCTAGGTTGTCTGGCTTTGAGCTCCCATTTTTGTCCGGTCAGGACCTAGCTTTCCGAGGCGAAAAGTCCAAATTTTGTCCGGCACCGGGGCTAGGGTCCAAAAGGATATTCCGGGGTCCTAATCATCCCCAGCGTTCCGAGGCTATGTTCCAGTAAGTAATTGTTTGCCATTTGGGCCTAATAACCCCAAGAAAACGTATTCAACCGTGACGCAACGGAGATGTTCAACTTTTGAGTGCGTTCTCCATAGTTCTTCCCACTATTTCTGAGTTGAACTTATGTAAGAGACTTTACACTGGAACTAACGCAAATAATCGGTCGTAGTGCCGGAACTGGGGATTCGACTCCCCGCGTCCGAATAGAGAAGAATGTGGGTATATCCTCATCACATTTCTTTGACAATCTTTCATTCTGACCATATCCACTTCCACCAATTTACACATCTCAACGCACCGGACGTGCCATCTTATTTCTATCCTCGTTCGTTGCATACACCTAGGAGGTTCGGGGTTTGATTCCTCCCACGTTCTGAACTACGAATGCTTTTGCTTTTTTTGCAGATCTGTTGAATCTGGATTTCCGAGTTCGAAGTTGTTACGAGTCCATTCCTTTCCTCTGGATTCAACCACCCACCATGGATCATCCCTTTCCGCCCAATCCCGCCCAATTGTCACCTTCCCTCAAGCAGTGCGAGCGGATGTGTGCCGTACACCACGTCCGAGATACTCTCTAATCTTGGTAGCGGGCTACGCAGGCAAGTTTTTGGGCTTGAATCAGATAAATTAATGATCTGCATGAATACTCGAAGAGAGGAGTTCGGGTCTCTGTCAGATAAATCAGCGTCCATGTGAATGACCTCGAAGGAAAAGAACACCGTTGTAGAAATCTCTGAGAAGAAAAAATTACTATGTCAGCCTCTATTCGGACGCCGGGAGTCGAACTCGAGCTTTCCGCATCACAAGATCATGCAGAAGTGCGAGCGGGTGTACCATGTACCACGTCCGAGGTTCTTTCTGACTTTTGAAGAAGGCTACGGATGTGAGCTTCTGCAGGGATTCAGCGAAAACAATGATGTGCATGAATTACTGGAAGAGAGCAGTTGCGAGGGTCCTGTCAAAATATTAGCGTCTGAGGACGAAATGAAGGAAATGAATTACTGTTGTAGGAACCTCTGAGAAGAAGAAAAAAGTACAAATGTAGCCAATCTATTCGGACGCCAGAAATTGAACCCGGGATTCCCGCATTGAAGCTCTTTCACAAATACAGAAACTGCGAGCGGGTGTGCGCATGCACCACGTCCGAGGTACTCTTCAACCTTGGTGCCAAAATACGCAGGTGAGTTTCTAGGCGTGATTTAATGAAAAACAGTGACGCGCACGAATACTCGAAGAGAGGAGTTGCATGGGTTCCTGTCAAACACGCAAGGATCAGCGATCATGCTCACGACTTGAAGGAAATGAACCAGAAAAAGAAAAAAGAAAAACCGACGTTGATGTCAACTAATTCGGACGCCGGGAGTCGAACCCGGGTTTCCCGCACAAATCAATCGCCAAAGATCACTAATGCGAGCGGTTGTGCACCATACACCACATCCGACTTGCTCTCCGACTCATGTGGCAGGCTATGTAGGCGAGTGTCTGGACGAGATTCAGCGACAACAATGATGTGCATGGATACTCGAAGAGAGGGTCCATGTCATAGTCCATGCTCACGACTTGAATGAAAGAAATCTCTGAGAAACAACCCAGAAAAAGAGAAGAAAAAAAAGAACCCTCTACCGACTCATTCAGACGCCGGGAATCGAACCCAGTTTTCCCGCACAATCAACCACGAACCGAACTGTGTTAATGCGAGCGGGTGTGTGCCATACACCACGTCCGAGATATTCTTCGACCTTGGCGGGAGGCTGCGAACGGGAATTTTAGGGCGTGATTCAGCGAAAAACAATGATGTGCATGAATACTCAAAAGAGAGAGGAGTTGCGAAGGTCCTGTCAGATAAATCAGTATTC
This sequence comes from Mycena leptocephala, assembly GCA_029378395.1. Lineage (NCBI taxonomy): Eukaryota > Fungi > Basidiomycota > Agaricomycetes > Agaricales > Mycenaceae > Mycena > Mycena leptocephala. The sequence goes on along the minus strand of JARJLF010003581.1, from coordinate 2,648 downwards.
ATGTGAGCGAACTCGAAGGAAATGAAGTAAAGAATGTAATTCGTAGATGACTTGAAGAGAGAAAACCAGAGAAACTGGATACATTCCAATAATTTTGCTATTACATAGCACACTAGTACTGGCAACCACTGCAAAAAAGCTTTTCACCAGCATCACATTCGGACGCCGAGAGTCGAACCCGGTCTTCCCGCATTTATTGAGAAAGGATGGTGAGCAAATAATAGCGAGGGTGTACTGTGCATCACGTCCGAGTTATGGTGTAAGTTGGGTATCTTCATACGCGAACAAGATTCAGGCCGAAAGAGGCGGATGAGAAATAATACAAGATCAAGAAAAGGAATGCTCCACCGGTAGCCAATACTCGAGGGTGAGCGGCGATGGTCCTCTGACGAGAGGTTCAGGTGTGCACCCCGGGAAGATAAAAGCTGCCCAGGCTTGAGCTTGAGCTTGGAGGACATGAAGGTTCGAGACAAAGCTTTGTTTGATCCCATCACAGTGTTAGTTGCGACTGTTTACCTGCAGCTTCCCTTGCTTCCTCACCGCGTCATGTTCGTACTCCACTGTCTAGCTGCACGTATAAAAGGCTGGGTTACTCGTCAACATGCGGCTGAATTACTTGTTGCTTTGGGCTCGAAAGCTCTGCTATCCAACTGGAATTTTACACGAAAGACTTGGACTTCTCCAAAGCTTCATCGTCATGTTCTCGTCTCAATCTATTGCTTTCTACCCTGGAAATAAACGGAAATAACCCGTGTATATCCTGGAAATCATCTAGATGATGACAATTCATCCCTCCCCGCCCAACTTGGTCCCTACCATCTCCTCTGGCGCACTCCCGCAGACGCCAGCAAGCGAGTGGGCCGAGAACATGAAGGACGTCCTCGGTGGGCACGTCACACGCACCCCCGTCGGCACCCCCGGCCCTGCCGTTCCGGGTGGCTTCCCTGCGCATCTGGAGCCAGATTTGGAGCGCACTAGTGGCAGCGTAGACCCAGCGCCACAGGATACCTTGCTTGCGACTGCGCAGTCGTACATGCCCTCGCTCGCGACTGCGAAGGCGTACCTCCCGCAAGCTGTCGCCGCGTATCTACGTGCGTCTCTCTCTCTTCTCATACTGTATGCGATTTATACTCACGCACCTTCTTTTATTAGCGGAATCCATCCCAGCACCCTCTGGATCCGAATCCTCGCTTCCCCCGCTGCCCCCCTCCTCGGCGTCGTTCTCGTCGACCTCGGGCCTCCCACAAGACGACACCACCAACGCCCGACACGAGTCGTATCGCACCACGTCCTCCGCAGGCGACACCTTCAGCACCACAGCGCACACGGGACACTCTTCCTCTGCGATCGCGCCTCTCTCTCCCTGTCCCTCGGTCTCATCCTCTTCCGATGCACCTCCTCTTTCTCCTACAACGGCGAGACCCCGTGCGACCTCAGGCCTCCTCCCCTCGCACCCCGGCGTCGCGCGCGAGTCCCCGTCCCCTTTCCCATCCGCTTTCCCTTCGACAACGTCTGCGTCAACCCTTGATGTCGACGCCGCTGCAGACGCAGATGTGGACCTGAACACCCCGCAACTCGTACAGTCTCCCATCCCGCTCGCACCCGGGGAGAGCATGGACCTCGCGCTCGCGGCGGAGTCATCCAGCTCCGCGCCATCTAGTGCTATTGCGAGTGCGGATGCGAGTGCGAGTGCGAGTGCGCATACGACTCCAGAACACCCCCGCCCGACCTCAGGTCTCCTCCCCTCACACCCCGGCGTCGGCGTCGCGTTTGAGCCCACTACCAACGTGAGCGCAGTCCCCACCGCCTCACTTGACGGTGGACACCCGACGCCGCACGCCGTCCCCGCCTCGTCGACGTCGACATCGATCGCGAGCACGCCCTCCCTCGTCCCACCCTCGCTCAGGGGCGGGGAGAGCGGGTACGCTGCGTCGGAGGAGACGGAGAGCATGCGGACACCTGGGCCAGCGTACACACCCACCCCCGGAGGAGAGGGTGAGGGAGTGGGAGAGGGATTCGCGGGCGTGGGCGCGCACGGTGGTGGTGGTGGCGGTATACAAGGACAGGGCTCCGCTCCCTTGAACTCCTCCCGTCTCCAAGACAACGTGCCGACGGGCGATAAACTGGTTCCGCCAAAAAGGAGCGCTGGCGCGGCGCCGACGGGGGACTTCACACCGCACATCGAAGGGCACGGGAGCGCCGCGCTTAATTCGGGGAGGGTGGAGGATAACCTAATACCCACGGCTATGTACTGGTTTCGCCCGCGGGCGATATGCTGATTCCGCCAAAAAAGGAGCGCTGGCGCGGCGCCGATGGGAGACGTCACAACGCCCCTTCAGAAACAGGACAGCGCCGCGCTCAATTCGGGGAGGGTCGTACCCACGGGCTATGTACTGGTTTCGCCCCGCGGGCGATATGCTGATTCCGCCAAATAGGAGCGAGGAGGGGCAAGAGGCGGACGACGAATGTAGCACTGGCTCGAACTCAGAGAACGCGGGGGGAGAGGGGGAGGGCACGGACAACAAGACGAAGAAGACGAAGAAGCTGATACAGCGCCTCAAAGAGCGGATGCACGTCGGCGGGGGGGGGCGGTCTGCGGTAGTCTTCGTCTTGTGTGTATATGATATATTCCCGTGTAATTCTACCTA
>JARJLF010003580.1:0-15014 GCA_029378395.1 Mycena leptocephala | reverse complement strand
TGATGTACACGCTTAGGTTTTCACCCACCCCTTTGCCACCCCTTGCTTGTATCACTGTCTTCTTCACACTCTCTAGCTATACCCGCTCCCGACTCAAGAATTTTCTACTAGTATCACTCTTGTTTGCCTGCGATGAATCGAATCTGTGCATTACTTTTTTAAGTACGACGAACAGCTCCGCTAGTACATCAGCAATCTGACAAATAACTTGTGGCTTGTTTGGCCTTGTGAGCTTGTCGGACAAGCTCACGGTCAAAGCGCCGAAAGACACAGCTTAGAAAATGAAAAATTGGACCAGAAAACCTTTCCGAGGCTTGAAGGACACTCTCTGTGGCTTCTCACAGCCGCCGCATACCCACATACGTTGATCCACTGCAAATAATAATTTTTTTTTGTCACTACCCGGAGTCGAACGAGTGACCCCGGATAGTGAGTGTTTCGTTCCCTTCGGCTATGGTTTGCAGACCGTCTTATGATATGCGCACGCAGTGACGGTGACTTAGGCTCTGCGATTATTCACCACACGCTCTATAATATGTTTCCCCTTGACACCGTGGACGCGGATCTGGTCGGCCCTCTAACACCACACGAGTTTATTCAATGGATGTTAGTTCCTGAGGTCGGGATGAGCCTCCTCATGGAAGACATGTCGTTGGATGTGGATAGCCTGTCGGACAAGCAGCTGCCGTGGCTTTGCTGCAGGAGAGTGCGAGCTACGGCGTCGCCATGTTTCCAGAGGACGGAGAGCACGAGGGCGACGAGGCGATGGGCATTGCGGATCTGATGGTCATGGAGAGGGCGCACAAGCGGCGGAAGGAAATCGAGATCGAGGAGAGGGATGAGCTGCAGAATGAGGAGACTAAACCTGGGAAGCATTACAAGGAGGTTGAAATGCAGAGGGCTCGACTGGCCAAGATAGCTCAGAATGGTGGCCCACCACCCAGACTGCGACCGCTGCCTAAGAACACATACGCCGCTGCCTCATCAACAAGTGGAATGGACTTTTCAAAAAGATGCGGCAAGATCGATTCGGATACGGAAACGACCACTTTGCGGAGTGGCGCGGAGGGAGAGGCCGGCCCGACGCCAAACCGCCTGGAAACGTCCGACTCAGAGGATTTCGTCGAGTTGCTCTCAATTTTACCCCAGAAGCTTAGGCCTGCCTGCAGCGACACGGAGCTAGAGATCAAGACATCCTTTGGGCGGCGATCACCGCCCTTGGCCAGCGATGAGCCGAGAAAGGCACCCAGGAAACTGCTTCCTGTGAGCTCAAACGGGGCCCCGGGTGCTGGAGGAGCGGCAGTGTTGTTCATTGACGATGAAGGGGATGTTGAGGCTGTCGAAGATGGAGGCGTCATCACCATCGTCGATTGACAATGGGCAGAAAGTGTTTTCCATGTGTAGTTTTTTCCTACATACGACACTGGCAATTTAATTGGGCACGAACAGATGTCCCGTTGGTGGAAGGGGGTTCCGCGTCCTCTGTCTTACTTGATTTTCCAGCGAGATCCACAATTTTTTTTCAAAGCAAATGTGACGCCAGGCGTGGCAAGCTCACTTCCGCAGACTGAAGGCATTTGACTCGCTCAGCGCCGCATATCTAGTTGACGAAGTGACCAATGAGGACCACCTTCGGAGATATTGCTCTTCGAGTGTTCTCAAAGATGATTTGTATAAGGCAATCCAGAAATCGTTTTTATTCCTATCTCCTGGGCCAAATCCATTGGAGTTCCCAGTGAAGATTGAAACTTTGTGGTAATTCTAGACAGACCGTGTACATCTACAGTGGCGGCAAAAAGAAGTGTCCGAAGCCGTTTGGGCTCATTCCTCAACCGAATCAAATGTTACAATGAGCATCTATCAATTTCATGAGCTTTTATATCATTTGACCCATACCATGCGTGTATCGCTGGCCCGTAATAAAATAATGAGTAGTGTTTTCGGGAGAATCGTGATTCCGAAATGATCACGTATGCAAAAATGGTGTGTATATGAAAGTACTCGAAAAGGAGACCCCAGGCATATATTGGTCCACCTACATTCATTACGACTTGTGCTTACACTGTGGCCACAGAGAGCAAAATCAGAAGCCATTAAGTGGCTCGAATGGCTAATCGAAATTTTCGTCAAAACTGTCCGGTAAATCTGCTCAAATGTATCCAGACTTGAAGTTCTCCGACTTTGGGATCGCTCGAGTAGCCCACTTGAATTTTTGGGATGACCCGACTTAGAGGTTTTGAGTGTGGTGAAATAGCCTGGGGAGAACTAGTCATAAATTTCATCTCTGGCTATTTGACAGATATTGAGTAACGTGTGTTTTGCGGCCAGTGCTTTGCATGGCAGTACGAGTCCGGCCGCGTCCTCAATTATTCTATTTCAAAACCAAACACAGCTATTCCAAAGCCAAACATGGGCATTCTATTCCAAACACATCTATTGGAAAACCAAACTTGGGGCACTCTATACCTCGTGTATTAAGGAGACCCCTCATATCAGTATGCGCGGGTTTATTGGGCACTCCATTTCAAAACCAAACACAGCTATTCCAAAGCCAAACATGGGCATTCTATTCCAAACACATCTATTCGAAAACCAAATATGGAGCACTCTATTCCAAAACCAAACACATCTATGGAAAACCAAACATGGGGCACTCAATTTCAAAACCAAACAAAGTTATTCCAAAGCCGAACACAGCCATTCTATTCCAAAACCAAACACAGCTATTGGAAAACCAAACATGGGGCACTCTACACAGCTATTCGAAAGCCCAACACGGGGCACTCTATTTCAAAACCAAACACAGCTATTCCAAAGCAAAACACGGGGCACTCTATTCCAAAACCAAACACATCTATTGAAAACCAAACATGGGGCACTCAATTTCAAAACCAAACACAGGGCACTCTATTCAAAAACCAAACACATCTACTGGAAAACCAAACACGGAGCACTCTATTTCAGAACCAAACACATCTACTGGAACACCAAAAACTGGGCACTCTATTCCAAAACCAAACACATCTATTGGAAACCCAAACATGAGGCATTCTATTCCAAAACCAAACCCATCTATTGGAAAACCAAACATGGGGCAATCTATTCCAAAATCAAACACAGCTATTCCAAAGCCAAACATGGGCAATCTATTCCAAAACCAAACACAGCTATTGGAAAGCCAAACATGGGGCATTCTCTTCCAAAACCAAACACGGGGCACTCTATTTCAAAACCAAACACAGCTATTCCAAAGCCAAACATGGGCATTCTATTCCAAAGCCAAACACATCTATTGGAAAACCAAACATGGACAGACCACTTTTACAGCTATTCAGGTCCCACTCGGAGGCATTATTCGCCTTTCCAGAGTGCAATTACTGGCCAGGTTGTTCTGCCTACCATCAGGGGCAAGCGCCGCCAGCTGGCTAGAAAGAGATTACTGGCCCGGCCACACAGCTCATTCTGATCCCCCAGAACCCAAAAGGAAGTCGCAACTTGCCTGGTTGTGACTCTGATCCCCCAGAGCCCGAACAGAGGTCGCAACTTCCACGTTGCGATCTTTATCCCCAGAACCCAAACAGAAATTCAACTTGCCCAGGTGCAACTTTTATACTTGCCTCCTGTGGCATTGCCGCTCGGAATTTATGCAGATGATTATTCAGAGTCAAAGATACATCCAAATGTGGGCGGCCATAACATCTTTCCTACTGGAATTGAATTCTGGTTCCTGAAACGCATCCTCATCGCTATCGCCGTTTCTGGAATTTGCTGTGTTATATCGTCCCCATCAGCAGTTTTAATCGATTGAATTTGAGGATTGATTGGGGACCTCGTCCATGGTGCGGCTCTTTTGCGTTTCAGTTATTGTCGTGGCAGCTCAGAGAAAGCGCAGAATTCGTTTGTTGGGACAATGAGCGTCGACAAAGTATGGCTAAAGTGACGAGTTAACTGGAATGGAGTCCATCTACGTAACTTGGGATCCCGAACAGGGCCTTATTCAACTACAAGTATTTCCCTCTTACAGTGGCACTTCTATTTGTAGGGAACGTAAAATTTGCTCGCAGTGTTACCCTCCCTCAACTTTAGCGAAAGCCTCCTGGATCGTCTGGAAGGAAGGAGGGGCGGTGGAAAATCGGGCAGCAGTAAAGGCCACAGCAGCGGCAAAGGTGGTAGCGGTGGGCTGTCCCGGAAAGTCGGGTCCGTCGGCGCAGGTAGAAACTCGAGGTCGATATCGAACTACAGCAGTGGTGGAGGCAAAGTTACCACAATCCCAGCTGGGAGTCCATTTGCTGGGCATCAGGAAGGTCAGAATTATCCCGCAATTTTTGTCTCTGACCCAGAAAATGTGCCGGATCCAGGGGCCAGGTTCATCGGCACACAGTGAGTGGATAGGGTCGTGGCCCGTGATAAGTCCTTGGTCATCGATATTTTCCGTCAGGAAATACGGAAGTGGATACATCTCCGAATGTCGGAGCGGAGCAAACGTCAGTGGCCGAGGATTCCCGTATTACTTCTGGCCCGTAGGATGGGAAGACGACTCCGAGGTACGACCTCTATTTTGAGCAATACTCGGTTTATGTAATGTGTGACCAGTATGGGCCTTTAGACAGCTCTTCTCGTCCTGGCGATCGAATGACCACCGCCACATTCCGCTCCAACGCCAGCGAGGGAACTGTTTTCCGCATCGTCTTTAACAACGAGACTGTCACTGCGCTTGTAACCGACATCCAGGCAAACTGCTCCTCCCATCTAGCCTTGGACTCAATATCCATTAACAACTTCACCAGCGATGGCCCACCTGGTCCTGCACAGGTCATCCAATACTACCGCGTGAGCTCAGCTGCTCTCACCATAGACGGCTACAATAATACGGCAGCGCTTGATAACCGTACGGCCGACGTCCCCCTCCCCACGGATATGGATGACTAGCTGTTAGATTGCCTAAATCAGACACCCGGCGCAGCTATCTCCCTACTGGACTGTCGCGGAGCCAGATCACGGGGATTGTCCTGGGGTCTATTTTCGGCGCCGTATTGCTCGTGCTGGTACTTCACGCGACAGTAGAAAAGTTACGAGATAAACGGGCGCATCGAGCCCGACATGGATCGGGAACTTATCAATCTTCATCCGAATATCCTCTCCAGTTGAGGGGGCCCGGATAATTGCGAAGAAGACTTCACCGGCATAGTACATAGATTGCGATAATCTAACTATTGTATGACGGGATCCGGCTACAGAAAGGGGAGCCCCCGCCAAAAGTTTGTGCAAAACCATTGTTGCTTAGATTCCAGGCGACAAGTGCAATTTTTTTCCGGTCCGCGGCGCTTGTGCGGCGCTTTCGGGAGACAATCTCATCAGACGTACCAGGAAAATTCGTGTTGGCTCAGTATAAATAAATATAGGATTTGTTGGTTTTGATTGTCTGGAGCTATAGACCTGAGAGCTACTGTCCTCGCCACACATGGGAGATGTGATCCAGTGATTTTCCGCAGAACTACCCGAATCGTATGAGCTCATGCACCGCGGACAAGGGTCTCTCGCCGTCGGCCTGCGGAATGGGTCAGTTCAGAAGTGAAATTTTTACATGGACCATCACAACAGAGTGAGTGAGCCCAGTGACATTGCTCCCTCTACCGTATTTGATGTCTCAGAGATAAGTATGTTTATCTGTGTTGATTTACACAAATTATGGAGTGAAATATGAGTGAATAGAAGATATTTGTATATGTTGACCAATTTCCAAAAATGGAAATCCTAGAGATATAAGCCATTTTTCTGAGAATTTTTATCGAGGTTTTTTTCAGAGGGCACATGGGTCAAAATCGATCACATGGTTCGAAAGTACTCGGAAATTAGTGAGGAATAGCATGTTTAATCGTGTCATTATGTGTGGTTTTAGGCTCAATCGTCGTCAGAAGATGGTCATTTTTGCTTGATTTTGCGTAATTTCGACAAAAATGGCCATGTTCTGACCGCGATTGTGAGCTCAAAACCCCACATAATGCCATGATTGAACATGCTATTCTTCACTAATTTCCGAGTACTTCCGAACCATATGATTCATTTTGTTCCAAGTCCCCTCCAAAAAAACCTCAACAAAAAATCCCCACAGAAATGCCTTATATCTTCGGAATTTCCCTTTTTGGAAGTCGGGTAACATAGTGAAATGTCTTCTATTCACCTATATTTTCACTCTGAGAACGACCATGCGCAATTACTTTTTTCATCAGCGAGTAAATCATGTAAACCCTAAAGATAAGATAACGTCCCAAAGCGTTAGTTACCGGTGATGGAGATCTAGATATGCCTGATCGGGCCAAATCAGCTACACGCGCTTATTGCCGTTCTTTCTCTGGGTGCCAATGAAACATGGTAGAACACTCATCCCAAGTCCGTTTAATGCGCGTATTGTCCGACGGTCCCAAGCAAAACATCGGTCTCAATTCCTTGCTCTATAAATCGTGAAAGAAAATCCTGAGGGCTTTCGGTCGCTATTTAAGGGCGAGGTTACTTGAGGTGTTCCCTATCATTTGTAATTACAACTTGCGGGTGACCCGGACCCGTTCCATGCCCTAGTTCTCGGCGAGCGTTCCAAGGTAGTCTAGTACCCGCCCCGCCTGAAGCCTGTCTGCGGGCTCACGGCTCGGGCTTGGAAGATTTCAAGCCCAGGCCGCCAGGAGATCATTTGTTTGTTCATGTTATCGATCACAGAGGTTGTCCATTTCGGGTCAGGCCTGGTCAGGCAATCTCGTCGTTTCTCTTAATCCACGTCCTCCTGGTCCAGGAACATACATAGCGAAAGGAAAAATCCCCAAGACACTGTGTTTTAACTCTCGTGAGCCCTGAAATCTAGAAATTATCTCTGATCAAATACTAGGCCACTCGTCTCTTCCTTATGCTACATGTCTCCCAAGCTCAGTTTTCTTGGAATATGGGAGGGAATCAGTGTTACCATCATGTATATATAATGGTAGTGAACATCCAGTAGCACTTGACATTTAATGAGACACATATCCGTACCCAATGTGTTTAATGTGCAGTGCAACTTATCTACAGATCTATTGAATTGAGGGGCTCATTCCAGAACACATAGATATATGCACGGGTCTGGGGAAAACGAATATTGGCCATCAATCACGTGGTCGTGCATCATACCCCATTTGGGCACTCACCCGTTTTTGGGTGTCTTGTCTCGAGTAAATGTCTCCTGCCATGTTTACACACGTTCTGGGGCCCTTTCCTGGCTCCAAAATATTTACATGCAATTTTTTTTTGGGCCCCCTCCGTTGCATTAGAGTCATGTTCAAAGTCTCCCTCCTATTTCAGATATTCCTGTAAATTTTTGCCAAGCTGTACAGTTGTCTGGACATTGAGTATTTCAGGCCCTCCGGAATATGTCCAAGTCCACCATATTAAAAATCTAGGTCAATCGGAGCAAAATAGGTCCCATGGGACGTGTTCTCCGCTCAGCCACTGAAAACACGGGAATCTATCCAAAAAAGGAGATTTTCGGTACCCATAAAATAACCTAGGAGACGAGGCCCTCCGCCCTTTCCGTGCGAATCGAATGGGCCTATTTCCAAGGCAAACGGTTGAGAAATCATCCCGCAATCGCTGTTCTCGTGAAAACTTACAAAAAAAAAAAAAACGGGCCGCGCCCTAAGTTCTGCAAGGAGCTGTAACGAGGGATGGTTGGTTTCTCGAAACAGTGATGTAGATCTATGTAAAAGCCAGATTTCAATCGTTCTAGCCACTTCCGATGTCCTCAAATGGCCTAGAGAAAAAGTTACTCGTAATTCTTCCTTAAGTGTCCAAGTTCGCCGGCAACGATAGTTTGGCAACATAATGATGTCCATACGACCTCCTGGGGACCCATAGTTTGGATATATACGATTCAGCCTGATACGCAACTGCCTAGCTGGCATATTTCTCCGGTGGTGGTAAACTTGGACTCTCAAGTAGCTTTGCTCGCTGTGAATGGACAATGAGGAAGCAATCCTGCGTAGCAGTATTTCTCATAGACTTCGTCGTTGTCACGATCAGGTCGGTAGCGACTACTGTATGCTAGAGGGGAAGCAGTACTTTCAGCAACCCCAGCAAGCATTACATTTTGAAAAGCATGACCGTATTGCCGCCATCTCGGAATGCCACTGCCGCAATTCCGGCACGGCCCCAGAGCCGTCTTTTGAAGCGCGCGGCCGTCGAATGGATAGCCTTGATTTTTGAGGTCATTTCCAGCCACTTCCCTTGTGTTTTGGCGCAGTATTGACCGTGCTAGAGGGAAAACAGTGCTTTCAGCAAGCTCAGCAAAATGTAGTGCTTGCTGAAAGCACTGATTTCCCTCTAGCAGGGTCAATACAGTGCCGAAACACAAGCCGAAGAGATGGAAATCTATTATACAAAAGACAAGTGTCGCGTGTAGCGTCTACTGGCCAATCAGGTTTATCCATTCCTTTGGGCACGCTGAGACAAACAACTGATCTGCTTTATACACCATCGCGCCCGTCGCGCTCGCCTCCCCTCCTCGCCGCTGCGCCTCTTCTTCGCATCCGGAACCATCCCCGTACATCATGACTGCCTTGACAACATGCCCAGCTTGGCCAACACCCATATCTTGACATCCTTCGACATTGCCCGCTACCTACAATCTATACCGCCCCCTCCCTACGCGTCTCTTAAAAAGTCTCTTAAAATGAATTCTGTGTGTTCTGAAGTTCTCCAAATGCAATCTTTAAGTTCTCTTTCTGCGTGAACCAGCCGCCGCGAATCAAACCCTGTAAATTCAGCCTGACTCAATCCTGTATCTTCTCCTTTCTTAGGACACCTCAGCGCGGAAATACTGACCTTTTTCATGCTCAAAAGTCTTCTGCTGCTATTCATCTGGGCTCTCATTCTATCCATGTAAGTGCTTTCGTGCATTATGTGAATTTTGCTCATGTGTATGTACTTTTTTCAGGTCGAGTCCTTCCTCCTCCTCACTGGCACACCGACTCGAACGAAGTGTCCGCGGAGCACGCAATGCTGCCATGGAATCCCCGTATGCAAGCCCTCGACGTCACCGTTTGGCTGCAAACCCGTTTCAAGAGATCGGCAACGTTCTACGCGTCCAGGGACAGAGTTCGTCTGGACTCCCGTCTTTGGACCAAGAACGGGCAGCTCTTCGCGACGCAGACCGGGAGCGTCAACAAGCCTTGCAGGAAACCCCGAGCCGACGTTACCGTCGCGTTCCGAGACGCGAGGAGGAGGAAAATCAGGCTGTGTCACCGACACCGGGTTTGCGGGTGCGTGCCTTGCCCCTCCTTTTTTTAATATCAACAGTACTAACCCGTTCCAGAGGGCCGTTCCACAGTTGGGATTAGCTACTCCGCCGGACTCGCAGGTGCCCCCCGCCGTCACTAACAAGCGGGCTTTGGCTCAGCATGCTAGACGTGACCGGGAGAATGCAGCCAAGACTGCAGCTGCTTCTGCCGGCCCCTCGACATCTACGAGAGCACCTGCTCCTGCACCGGGGGCCGTGGGTGCTCGCTCCCTCAGGCAACTTGCACGTAGCCAGCATAAGCGGGAACAAGCAGCAGCTGCCCATGTACTTCACTGTGCTCACGAACCGTCGCAAGGTGTCTCCCAGGACGACCGTCTTCGACTCCAACATCCACATCTCTAGCCAGGATGTCTTGGGCTCTGTACATTACTACTCTGAAGAGGAACGTGCCTTTCCCGATGTCGGGATGTATCATGTCATTGTCGCTGTTCGTTATGTTCTTCTATCTCATTACATTTGACCTACGAGATATCATTTGCAGATCACGAAAATGGAGAAGAGGATCAATGTCTTCACCAAGGATCCAGCAGAGCAGGCAGAATACAGTTTTGTCGGGGACATTAAAACTGTGCGTACCGCAATTTCGTATACCTTCTCTCCAAAATTCTCACATTTCCTACCAGCTTGGCCTCATCTCGGACGACCCCAGTTCTGCGCTGTTTTGCACCATTGATCTCGGTATTTTGCGTCCCTACATCTTTGTTTCGGGGGCTGTAACCCGCTCCGACAACAACGCCGGGACATTCACGCTCGATCCTGAGCAATGGACCAACACTTTCAACGACCATGCAAAGGTCCAGGCCACCGAGAACAGCGCTGCGGCACCAAAAGTGCCGCTTAAGTCTGTCTTTCCGGTCATCGGCTTCTTCCCTAAAACCGCTCGCAAGAAGCCTGTCCCCGGGTCAAACGGTATGTTTCCTTCGGAGGATACCTAAGTGAGATTGTGTCCTCTCTGGAGGGTGAGACAATGCAGGAGTGCTTCTATGTCGAGGTCGACAACATTGCCTTCCTTGGCACGTACACTCCTTTGGCGTCTACCCCCAGCCTGGCTCTTACCACATCGTCTTCCGGTGTCTGGTAAGCAATTTTTCCCTCTCATTTTCTGTCAACATCTAATTCCCATTCTTGAATTCAAGGCTCTTCTGCCGGTTCGAAGAAGGCCCACTTCAGTTACTCCAAGTTCAACCAGAAGTGCCGCCGTGATGATGACAGCTCCGACGGTCCAACTTCCTCCCCGTCCCCGGCGACCGCGACGACCCCCTCGGGCTAAATATTCGACAAACATGACAATTTAGCGTATAGCTATTTAGACTTTGTTCATTCTTTTTATCTTGCTTGCAACTACGTCTGATTTACTAGACTAAAATGACATCGTTGATTTGATTTGTGAATTTCACTGAATCAACTGCCGTAGCGGAGCACGGGTATGAAGTGACCACAGAAATCAGGACTATCCATTGGAAGTCCAAGCGCTTCAAAAAAAAAAGGCTCTCGGACCGGTCAATACTGCGCCGAGACACAAGCCGACTGGCTGAACATGACCGCAAAAATCATTGTCCAAGCGCTTCAAAAAAACGGCTCTGGGACTGTGCCGGAATTGAGGCGGTGGCCGGTCACGTGGTTCAAAATGTAAACGGTGGCAATACAGTCATGTTTTTGAAAATGCAAATGGTGGCAAACACTGGCAATACAGTCCCGCTGTTCAAAATGTAATGCTTGCTGAAAGCCGGTCAGGCGGTTCAAAATGTAAACGGTGGCAATACGGTCATGCTTTTCAAAATGCAAATGGTGGCAATACAGTCCCGCTTTTCAAAATGTAATGTTTGCTGAAAGCACTCACGGTTGAATTTGGAGGGTACAAACCTGGGACTTCGATTCGAAACATTCGTCGGTGTAGAAGAATAACACATTGACTCGCACAAGCCAGAGGGTCCTCTCATAGTCGCCATCTGGTACGCCTGTGTAAGTAAGTATTCAATCAGTGATTCAATCCATATAATGATTCACCCTCACATTTGGTAATTATGGATGTTACGTCCCAGTGGACAATTTAGTCCCGTGAGCCATAGCAGTAATATTTAGACTAATAACCATGGATCTAGCCAAAGGAACCGTTGTCTATAACCACGACTCCGGCCAACCTGTTGGCTGTGGCCATGCGTTAGGTTCTTAGTCTTCCCAAGCAAATTAAAGCAAAATAAGAGCCACCTCAGGGGATTGAACCCCAGACCTACAGATCTTGTGCCGTTTTCAAGGATTATAACATAGACCACTATACTAAAGAGCCATTCCAATTTACTTTGTTGCCCCGGCTAGGTTTTAAACCTACCTGGGGATGCTAATACCCAGACCTAGGCCAGGCAAGCTGGCCTAGGTCTTCGAAAGTGTTTGTACAAGCTTATTATGTGTTTTTTTATTGTTTCAACCTATCCAACAAAACCATCTAACCATAACCAACCTAACCAGCCTAACCAACCTAACCATTGAAACGGTGCACTTGCGTGCAACAGTGAAATCCAATATCAAAAAGAGCAAGACAACGTCTGCTCAATTTAACACCAAATATAACACTGACTACTACTCAATAATGCGCGTGTGTGTGTGTGTTCGGGGATGTAGGATTTAAAAACCCTTCAACCTTAAGAACAAGTGGTTGTAATTGACTTTATGGTTGTCAAACCGTTGGAATAACCGTAGTTAATTTAAACAACCCCCAAGTTGTAGTGGCAATGTGATAGAACCCACAAGACTGATAAGTCTTGCTGAACTAAATAGCTGGTAAGGCTAAAAGACTCAAAAGAGCTTTGTGCCAACAAGGGGGGTGATAATTCACTGTCTATCTAGTACATTTGGTGGAGCTTTATAGTGTTACTGGCTACTGCGGGTTACAAACAATATAATAATTTAGCGGAGAGAGAATGCACATTTGTAAGTGCCCAGATAAATAGAATAGAACATCCCTACTGTCCAGCTTTAGAGAACAGAGCATCCAGTCTGCTCAGATCTTGGGATTTAACCATCCGAGCAGCTTTAAAGCACTATTTCTAAGCCAATTCTCCCTACCAAGCCCATTATTAAGTGGTATGTACTCAACAATAGACCAATCAACCTTACAAACCTTCCTACAGGCTGTATTGTCATTTCCCTATGCGAAGACTAAGTGCGCATCACGCCATTAGCCCTCTTAATCATCCATTTACAGGTGTGTTGTTCCTTATTTGTTCCCTACTTCAAGACGCGCTGGGGCACATGACCACTTCAGGGCCGGGCTTTCCAGTTCCAGTGTGCGTACATAGTTCAACCTTTAGTTCAATAGACTTCAATGGCAGTTTAACTGATTCCTTCAATAACTCCCTTGGTTACCTGGCATCCATATTGACACCGAACTTGCTACACGGGTTCCCTGCAGCTTGTCGGGTGAGTCCTATAGCTAACTGATTAAACTCCAGAATAATACTAGTTACTCTGTTAAGAGTACTGATAGAATCCCTTCATTCAATATTGTTTAGAGCTAGTTTTCAATGCTTCATAGGTTTAATACTCAGTCTCGGGACAAGACTAGTACCCTCTGTGTCTTACTTCAATTAGATTGCTCTAATGTAACTTTGTAAAATCAAAGAATTTAGGTGTGTTCAAAACCACGCCTTATCATCTCCCCCTTTCTGAGATACTGACCGTCCTCGGTCACCCAGTAGTAGGTTAATTGATTTATTTCATTCAAAAACCTTGAGGTTGTAAGACCCCGTCCTCAAAGTTTTTAACCTGCGCCATTAGAGAGTTTGCGGTGGAGCCACCTGGCGCCACCAGATGGCTCATCCGGCATGCGGTGCTGGGTGGCTACGTCATTTGGTGGCTGTTCGGTTGGCTGCTCGTTATGGTGTGTATTGAGTGCCTATTACCTTACTGAATACTAATGCTTTCTCTACCTATGCAGAAGGCCATTCTCGAGTCTACACTTTGCTGTCTGACTCAATATCGGAGTTGCTCTCGGAGTTTGGCAGCAAGGAAGGGTTGAAGTACTAGTTTCCGGCACTCCACCAGTGCACACGCGTGTACGGGCATGCATCTGAATAGGCATAGTATGTGTGGAAGGTCAACAAAAGTTCTCCCTACGCCACCTGATCAGCCACCAAATGACGTAGCCACCCGGCACCGCATGCCGGATGAGCCATCTGGTGGCGCCGAGTGGCTCCACCGCAAACTCTCTATTATATGTATCAAGAACTAGAGGATGGCCCACACATATCCTGCGCCAACAGACCAATTTCAGGTTTCAACACTCCTTGTAACCTGCGCCAATGGTATGAAAACCACAGACTAGGCCTTTGCACATGTCCAAATCTCGGACAAGTGTCTCTGGTAACCTGCGCCAATGGTACACATTAGGTCTTTTTGGCACGGGTTACTGACATTCAGATAAATCTGACTGCATATTCGAAAAATTCAGCAACTAGATTGCATGTCCAGTTAGAGAGTGCCCCCCAGAGTTCGAAGCTCTTGTCTGAGGTTTCTATCCCCTGCAGAACTTTACATTCAATTATCTCACAACATTTGATCCCAGTCAAGGCATAATTTGCTGTCGCACAATTTTTGTTCAAAAATGTATTCGAGCACAGTTGCACCCTGGAGACTTGTCAAAAACAAACTTTTCTTTGAGAACCAACTGTGATTATCATGGGAAAACACTCCCGAGCCCACACAAAAAGAGAGCTCGTATCCTGCGCCAACCCATCAAAATTCCCGCTTTTTATTTTCCTCTCCTCGTAACCTGCGCCAACGCCGGCTACTGATCAACAATTTCTGGCTTGCCCTTCATTTAATCCCTTCCTACTGGTGTGCAGAAACAACCCTTGACTATCTTTGCCAGCAATAGTACCACTCTTGTAGACTCGTAACCAGTCTGCCTACGCCGTTCTAACAAGGCGGGCTTGTTGCCGTAGGCAGACTGGTACTTCTCGGAGCTGTCAATTGGGCTGGGGCGGAGTTTGAAAATTTAAGTGTTTAATTTTTGAGGTATTCTCGCGCGCCGCAATTTTCAAGCTTTCTTCTCCGTTCAAGCTGGAATAATCAATGATAATTCCACCCCTTCACATCTGTCTCCTCAAACTTCTGCTTTTTAACTTGGAAGATCCATAAAATTGAGTCGAGTTTAGAGAAGAAACTAAATCAAAAGGAGCTAAATGCGGATGTGCGTCATCGGTTGGTCATCGCTTCTGACCGGCCCCACTCAAGTCAAGACTTAATTTCAAACTCCGCCCCAGCCCAATTGACAGCTCCGAGAAGTACCAGTCTGCCTACGGCAACAAGCCTGCCTTGTTAGAACGGCGTAGGCAGACTGGTTACGAGTCTACCACTCTTGAATGTTTCCTTCATGATACTAGACTACACAGAGTTTCCAGCAATATTCTCTCACTGATTGCTCAGATTCAATACAAATCTTAGTGAGACAATCTAATGTCACTCCTTGATTGTACCTTCATTTTACTTCAGTTTACTATTGCCTCAATACTAGGTCCATTGATTGTTATATCTGATATTTTTCAGCACACTTTTTGTGATTACTGCTCACTTGCTCAATCAATACAAGGTCCTAGCATTTGAGTTTACTAGTACTGTATTGATTGACCCATGGAAGCATCTCAGTAACCTGCGCCATTGGTAGATAAACCCTAGTGCCGGGTTGTACACCTTGGCG